>WEIS01084465.1:0-17342 GCA_013389965.1 Todus mexicanus
CTTCAATGGTATTTCTGAGCCTAAATCACTCTTATGCATGTGAAGCTTCCATCATGACTCAGTTAGCTGGTAGATCACATTTCACAGGAAAAAAACGGCAATCTCGAGCTATAATACTCAGCTCCTCTCCCAGTTCTATGCACTGCAGAAAACGGCTGTGTTTCTTTCTCTTTGTTTCAGTATAGATTCATAAACCATCATTCAGATCACTTTTTGTGCAAACAAGCTGGACTAGGGCAGACATTTCAGAAAAGACAATAATGCACAAATTAAGGTCAGGTGACAAAGAGTGAGAAGGTAAAAAGGATCAGAAGAACAACCACTGGAGAATTTTTACTATCATTTTCCTCAAGTTGACACCTCAGTCCCCTTATCCACCAACAAGCAAAACAGGGGAAGGAAAAAAAATACAACAATAAGGAAGCAACACCACTGAACTGACTACACCTGTAATAAATGTGAAATTTAAGACACATTTACCAACAGGATTGCAGCATGCAAGTGACTAAGGAAAAAAAACCAAACCCCTAAGTAAAACAAGAAAACAAAGGTTGGCTAAATTACTTCTGATGTCATACTCCTGCAGGGAAGCATGACAAATTCTTCCCCATCAATTAGTTGCTTTTTTGCCCTACGAAGAGAGGACGAGAAAGGAGGGGCAGAAAGCAATACAAATCACACATGCCCGCAGCAGATAGTTACATAATGCCGATGTACTGCCTGCTCTGCTCGCAACGCTTACTTTGCCACAATTCCAAGAACCAGCTTTTTAACAGTTGCCCAGTTTGAACATTTTTAAACTGCTTTATAAATAAAACGCAGACACACAAGAAAGAATAAAATGCAGAACGAAGCTTTAGTGGCATTTCTGACAGAGATTAAAAAAAAAGAGAGAAGGCAAGCCTTAGCTTTATGATCAGACACTTTCTGTTTTATAAGAAGTCATAAAACTGGCTTGCTGTGCCAAAGCTCAAAACTAAATTGCCTGCCATTCTTAAAGTCTTTTAGCATAACTTACTTGAATAAACCACAAATAAAGACAGGTAGCAGCAAGATAGGTCCTTGAACTTCACTGAAGTGCTACTGTCACTGCCAGGTACAGAAACGTAACTCCGTAATTCTTCTGATAATAATGTTTGCTTATAGTTCTCTCTATTTAGAAGAGAACTTGCCCTGAATAGAGCAAAACAGGTCAGTTAGAAATAAAGGCAGCATGGGTAAAATGTATAGAAAAAGTGTTTGCTATCATTCATGAAAAAAACCAACAACACAGTGAGCACAGCAGAACTTGTCAGATTTCATAAGCTTAGCACTAGGGAGCGGGACATTCACAAAACTAAGGTGATGTTAGTCATGTTAAGTTGTATTTTTCTTCCACATTTTGTGCTTAAAAATTAGGATACAATCATAAAATCTGCAATAAGCTATTGCTTACTACTTATCACAGCCATTATGTAAGCAAATACATCACAGCACTTAAGATCACATGCTTGAATAATCAGGTGCTAATTAAGTGTATCTGCAATTGCCTTGCTCCTTCCATTCTCTGACTCAAAACAGTAAGTAAATAACATCACAAAAATCTCAGTGTCTAGCAGTCAGTTATAACGGACAGAGGATAAACAACATTACTGATTCCTGTCCATTAGGAAAGAGAAAGTCATATTTTTATCTCTGGAGTACATCAGAGATTGAGATAGCACGTCCATTGTAACTTAAAACAATTCAATGGAACTTAATGTGCTGGAATTGTGAAGGCTTCCGTAACAAAATTCAGTGACACAGATTGACCGCAAAGTTTAATGCACACGTACAACTGAACAGGCCGACTCCTGCAGTCAAATATTAAGATTAGTCCTCTTAGAAGGTTGCATTTAGCTGAAGCAGGGCACCAGCACCATCGCTAGAAGTTCCTAATCTAATGTAACATAAAAATATTGGAAAGGCAAATTATTTCTTCATTTCAACTTACCATGGTTTTTTGTTTTTTTTTTTCCCTTCTATTTGTCTAAAGTTTAATAGCATGTACTTCTTAAGGCCTTTTAAAACATACCCAGGTTACTTCAGGCCTCAGGGAAGACAGTGTTTTAGGCTCTTAAGAAAACGCTCTGCCAGCATTTTCGTTCTCTGTTGCAAGGAAGAAGGAAGGGCTTTAAGACTTCTGCTCATTTGGTAGCATTGCACAGGAGAAGGAAACGTGCTGAAAAGCACTGACCCATAAAGCTCTTGGTGACCAACTAGCACCCCTAAGGCATATACGTCACTCCTGAGAAGTCACAGGGTGCTAGGTGTGTTCGTCAGCTCTATGACAATCCCAGTAAACAATTGTCCAAAAGCATACAGACATTTCCTACACTGTAAGACTTTTGAAACAAGTATTTCAAATCTATAACAAGGGGTTTCCGATTGATTTTATTATTTTTTTTCAGGTCATAACCTAGGAACAATCTGAATGTAAGTATCAGTATTCAGTTGTACATACGCACAGAAGTAAATGCCATTACTTCTGTGGACATTGCTTTCACTGTTCGGGTTGTAACATACAAACAATGAGATAATTCAGGATTTTGCTAGAAGACTGTAGGAGAAATTTGAATTACAGACAGTAGCCAAGATTTTTGACTTTTATAATACACCCTTACCTACATAGCAAAGCCATTAATTACAAGGAACTAAAAGATAAAATTGAAACTTTTGAGGAAACTGTCTGTGACCAATAATCAGAAAAGGTTACATATATTCTGAGTACAATCCACATCAAGCTAATGTCAACAAGATTAATGTAACTGACATTAAACCAACAACTGCGAGAACCAAGCAGTACCATCCATTAGGGCAGGAGGAAAATCTTTGCCTCCAAAATGTTTATTTCTGCAGTTCAGGAAGGAAAGAACGGGCGTTGAAATCGGGCTCAATGTAACTGCAAAGCACTGGAGGCTGCTCTTCAGCGAGTGGCTGTGCCGGCGTGTTTGCGGGTGCGCACACACAGCCCTGCTGAAGGTCAGTCTCCTGCACTTCACAGTCCCCTGAGCCTAATCTTCAGTAAGCCAAGGTACACGTGTGCGCACACACACAGGCTGCGAGATGACAACACCCACACCTGCCTTACGCTCTACCCCTGTGCCACAGTTACGAGCTACTAAGTACAGCAAGGTTTCAGAGCAAAACCCGCCACTTAGTAACCGGGGANGGAGGCCCCGCCCCCTCTCCGTGACGCGCCGTCGCGGCGGCGGCCGCCATGTTGTAGCCGGGGCCCGGGCGCTGCGGAGCTGCTCTGTCCCGCAGCGGTGCCGTGCTTAGACGCTTACAGCCATGGGGCAAGAAGACGTGCGCTGGAGATATACCTCAGACCTGGGCACTGATCTTGAATAGGCGTCTCCCTGTTACAATTCTGAGTCATGAGCCTGTTTGCCCTCCATTCCTTTGAAAAGTAAAAGCAAAGCACCATTCTCTGACAAGAAAGCGGGACTTTAGTCTCTCGTCCTCCTAAAACTGTGAATGTTTCTTTCTGTTTTAATATACTTTTGACCTCCTAGGGTAAAAACAGTGGAAAACACCTTCAGCCGTGGTGGCGTATTGGATGGCATTGACTCATTCCTAGGTTCCCAAACTGTCAGAGGTGTAGCTGTGGTACGAAACAATTTTGAAATGGCTGTAAACGCAGCTCCGAGCCGCAGTGGAGAGAAGTGTCTGCCCGTGTAGCAGAGTACAACGCATCTGCGAGGTAAATGCTCGCAAGGAGAGCAGCTTCTTGCTGCCATTAATGGCCCTGACACAGAACTTCATCCTGCGGCCCAGATCATTGCTTTCATCCAGGCTGCTTGCTAGTACGGAGGCTGATCTGCCCAGCAGGGTAAATGTTTTCGTGCAGCCAGTCATTGCTGATAAGCTGAGTGGGGACTTGAGGGAGTAAACTCCCCGTACATGTGCGTAGGAGGGCAGAGAAGTGCAGATCGAGCTCGGAGTTTTGTTTCCCAGAAGGGAGTGGGAGTGAAGCTGTGCAGGATTAGGAGGGGGGAGGAGGAGGCAGATGCGTGAGGCTTTCTGTGTGCACCCAGGACCTCGCTTGCAGCCCGTATCTGGCTAATGCAGCGGTTACTAAAACTACTCAAACAAAACAAGTTGGGGAAGTGCCGGCCTACTGTATTGTTCATTGCATTTGTTGTGTTCTTGCTACAGGAAGTCTGTTCCACATCGAAAGCCCTAACAGTTAGAAAACAAAGTTGGCAGAGAAATATAGGCTAGAAATGGATTAATGCATATTATTTCCCTACCGGGATTTCCTCCTTTTTCCTCTTTACCTCTATACATAATAAAAGTTTCTATGTTTAATTATTCTGTCTTAAAAGGAACAGTTATTAGTGAAGGTCATGTTGAGTTTAAGCATAGTCTGTACAGAGCACTGCACTGTGCTTCTGTTACCAAATAGAGGGAAAATCTCTTAATTATACCAGATTTCATGGGAAATGGAATTTGAACCATTCGTGTAATAGGTTTAACTTCTAGTGTCTTATATATTGTTAGTAACAATATCCGCAAAGTAAACCGTTTTGGAAGTGTCACATGTGATGTCATCAAGGCCAGGTTGGATGGGGCTTTGAGCAACCTGGTCTAGTGGAAGGTGACCCTGCCCATGGCAGGGGGCTCAGAACTAGATGAAATTTAAGGCCCTTTCCAACCCAAACCATCCTGTGATTCTATGACCTCAGCCCAGGAAGAAGTTTTGTGAAAAGTGACGTAAAAATCAGAAATTGAGTGTTGATCTGAAGTTCTGAAAATGTCACCTGACTTCCATGGGGTTTGTAAGTGTTGTTTTGNAACCACGGCTGCCCCTTCGCTCGCTCCGCAGCGAGAGCCGCTGACCTGCTCCGCCTGCGCCCCCCGCCGCCCCCGGGCCGGGACCAACCGGCGGGGGGCAGGGAAGGGGCCTGGCTCCGGCAGCTTCCCCAGCAGGCTGGCAGCGCGGCCGAGCCCGGCCAGCCGAGCCCGGCAGCCGCCCCCTCCGACAGGCGCCAGGNGTCCTCCTAAAACTGTGAATGTTTCTTTCTGTTTTAATATACTTTTGACCTCCTAGGGTAAAAACAGTGGAAAACACCTTCAGCCGTGGTGGCGTATTGGATGGCATTGACTCATTCCTAGGTTCCCAAACTGTCAGAGGTGTAGCTGTGGTACGAAACAATTTTGAAATGGCTGTAAACGCAGCTCCGAGCCGCAGTGGAGAGAAGTGTCTGCCCGTGTAGCAGAGTACAACGCATCTGCGAGGTAAATGCTCGCAAGGAGAGCAGCTTCTTGCTGCCATTAATGGCCCTGACACAGAACTTCATCCTGCGGCCCAGATCATTGCTTTCATCCAGGCTGCTTGCTAGTACGGAGGCTGATCTGCCCAGCAGGGTAAATGTTTTCGTGCAGCCAGTCATTGCTGATAAGCTGAGTGGGGACTTGAGGGAGTAAACTCCCCGTACATGTGCGTAGGAGGGCAGAGAAGTGCAGATCGAGCTCGGAGTTTTGTTTCCCAGAAGGGAGTGGGAGTGAAGCTGTGCAGGATTAGGAGGGGGGAGGAGGAGGCAGATGCGTGAGGCTTTCTGTGTGCACCCAGGACCTCGCTTGCAGCCCGTATCTGGCTAATGCAGCGGTTACTAAAACTACTCAAACAAAACAAGTTGGGGAAGTGCCGGCCTACTGTATTGTTCATTGCATTTGTTGTGTTCTTGCTACAGGAAGTCTGTTCCACATCGAAAGCCCTAACAGTTAGAAAACAAAGTTGGCAGAGAAATATAGGCTAGAAATGGATTAATGATATTATTTTCCTATCGGGATTTCCTCCTTTTTCCTCTTTACCTCTATACATAATAAAAGTTTCTATGTTTAATTATTCTGTCTTAAAAGGAACAGTTATTAGTGAAGGTCATGTTGAGTTTAAGCATAGTCTGTACAGAGCACTGCACTGTGCTTCGGTTACCAAATAGAGGGAAAATCTCTTAATTATACCAGATTTCATGGGAAATGGAATTTGAACCATTCGTGTAATAGGTTTAACTTCTAGTGTCTTATATATTGTTAGTAACAATATCCGCAAAGTAAACCGTTTTGGAAGTGTCACATGTGATGTCATCAAGGCCAGGTTGGATGGGGCTTTGAGCAACCTGGTCTAGTGGAAGGTGACCCTGCCCATGGCAGGGGGCTCAGAACTAGATGAAATTTAAGGCCCTTTCCAACCCAAACCATCCTGTGATTCTATGACCTCAGCCCAGGAAGAAGTTTTGTGAAAAGTGACGTAAAAATCAGAAATTGAGTGTTGATCTGAAGTTCTGGAAATGTCACCTGACTTCCATGGGCTTTGTAAGTGTTGTTTTGTGATGGATTTTTTGTTGGTTTTTGGGGGAGTTTTTTGTTGGATTTTTTGCGGGGTTTTTTTGTATCTCAGCTCTGTGGTGTACACTGTCCTAGAAACTCCAACTTGGGCACTAGTTACTAGCTGCCAAATAGCTTTTCAATCTGTAAATATTGGAATACAGCTGAGCAAGCATTTATTAAGATGTAACTTTCAGTTTTGGAATTGTGCAAATCACTTTTTTTAAGGGAAGAAAAGACAATGGGCAAGAACCAGAACATCTGGAGTAGGGCAATTAGAAAATATTCCGCAGAACTTCAGAAAAAATGACAGTAGAGGCAGGAGTGGATTCATCAGAAGTAGTAAAGATGTGTATGGGGAGGGAGTTTCATAATTGGGGACAAATTTTGGATAAGTGATACAACTTACGAGGTACAGAGAACCGACTTCTTCAAGAATATTATCAGTGTGCTTATGGGACTTATCCTCAAAACAGACAAGGTTACTAATTTAGGCTTTAAATGTATCCATCTTTTAGTCCTTAGTCTTTCTGGAACATTGTAACTTTTGGTTAAAGCTATGTAACTGGATTCAAAGCTATATTGTTGCAGTGGTAGAAGGCTGGAAAAGGAAGACGATGCATTTCTTTCAAATTTTTCTAGTTTCAAGAGAGTGTTATCTGTATATTTTAATTTAACTGCCTAGTTCCAGAAGTTTTGACTATGGCATAATGCTAATCTATAATGCAAAGTAATCGGCAAGCATGAAGGCACCTTTAAATCACAGAACAGTTGATGTTAGAAGTGACTTCTGGAGGCCATCTGGTCCAACCCCCCTGCTCAAGCAGGGCCATGTAGAGCTGGTTGTCCAGGACCATGTCCAGATGGCTTTTGAATATCTCTGATGATGGAGACTTCACAAGTTCACTGGGCAACCTATGCCAGTGCTCAGCCACTCTCACACTTAAACCCCCCCAAGTGTTCAGAGGGAGCCTCCTGCGTTTCTGTGTGTGCCCACTCTCTCTCATCCTGTCACTGGGAAATGCTGAAAAGAGCCTGTCTCCATCCTCTGTGCACTTTGCCTACAGGTATTTATACACATTGACCGGATCCTCCCTGAGCCTTCTTTGCTCCAGTCTCAGGTCTCAGAGACTTTCCTCACAGGAGAGACGCTCCAGTCCTTCATCGTCTTGGTGGCCCTTTGTTGGACTCTCTCCTACTCTCTTTTACAAAATATATATTGAATTTGAGAAACGTGTATTTAAGAAGTATTAGGACATCATTACTTAGCTGAACATGTCACGATAACTAAACCAATACTAGTTTTAAGATTTACTTTTTGAGCTTGAACTTCTTAAACCTCAGGGGCCTACAGTGACAGTAATGGTTAGCCCTGTTTTCTGGATCCTGCAGTAAATTGCTTATTGTAAAAGACTCCATTTAAGGAGACACAGTTTTCTAAATAGCATATAAAGAAAATAGTGTCAAATTGACATTTAGAAAAAAAAGTATTGCTTCAGATTTCTTTTAGGAAAGAAGAAACTTGATTGCTGTTAGTCAGCAAGTTTACAGCAGTTTAAACTTTGCTCCACCATGAACATGAGCCAAGAAAAGAAGCTTCTTGTTAGTACTAGCTGTTGTAAGTTCAGTTCTGTGAAGAGTTGACTTGAAGGATGTGATCTGAATTCAGACAAGTCTGAACATATTTGCGCAAAGGCAAGCAGTACCAGACTATTAGCAATATCAAACTTGTTTTTCAGTTGTTATTCAATCACCAGAAAGTAAGGATGCGCTGTATTTAACTTTTCACTTCTTCACCTGTAAGCCTATTCAAAGTCTTAAGGTTTCTGGTGGAACTTACATAATAGATAGATTTCAGAACTAGATTAATTCTGTCTTAATAAACATTCATATAACTAATACTGTATGTTTATATTATTCTACAGTTGTGAATTCTTTTAAGGAAATATACTGTCTTATTTTGTTTGCTGTACCACATAAAGCATTTAGAAAGAAGGCTGTATGTCTCTATCCAAAAACCGAATAAAAAATAGAATTTTAAATTTTGTAGCTTCATTTTCACAGAATCACAGAATCACAGAATTATTGGGGCTGGAAAAGATCTCTGCGATCATCGAGCCCAACCTATGACCTAACACCACATTTTTCTATCCAAAAACTTAATAAAAAATTAAATTTCAGGTTTTGTAGTTTCGTTTTGCAGGCATTGGTTTTCAAACCTTTAATACAGGTAACATCTGTGGAAAATAAAAAGATTTTTCAAAGTGTAAATCTAACAAAATGAATGTACCTAATCTACTCCTGTACTAGCCTGAGACCAGGCTGTGAATTTACTGACTTTTTCCTTGCTGTTTTCAAAATCTGTTTATAAACTATATAGTTTTAATTCCATATTTTTGGTTATATAAACTGCACAAAATGTCTGATCTCTATATGAGTTTAGATAGCTGCTTTAAGCAGGAAGTTGGTTTAGATAAACCACTGGGACTGAATTTATTAGGAAAAAAAAACAGCAGGAGGTTGGCTTCTTAATCTTTTCATCTTTTTCAGGCAACATAGGCAATGCCAGAGGCACCAGTAACAGGAGCACTGGGCTACTTTTAAGATTTCATAGCTGAATATGGAATTTCTATTAGATTGTCATTGTCTTTGGTGTGTGTATACATAAGTATAGCCTTGTAAATCTGGACCTTGGATGTGTCCTGTATCATGTGGATGTATCTGAACCATCTTTAAGTGTCATTGCTGCAACACAGAGCTCAGGGTGGGAAACATCTCAAAAGATTTGCCTTGGTGTAGGATGGATTTTGCAGCCTTCACGGATCTCTCTACTGCTGCAGCTCTTTCCTGTTAGTCACAGAGACAGTTTTAAACTAGTTCAGGTGTATTCTGACTGTGTAGCATTGTACTTTGGTTAAATTGGTGTCATGATCAGATCCCTATGTCCCTGTCATCTCCCTTACATTAGTTACCTTTGCTGCCCACAAGCACAGTTAGAGCAGGAGACCATAAAAATGAAGGAACCTTATCTGCTACGCAGACATAGCTATGCTCCAGGCAAATTCAGAGGGCTAGTGCCCACATGAAGTGCACTGCAGCTTCGTCAGTATAGTTCGGTGTTTTTGCAGAAAAAGTAAGTGTACCAAGCTGTCACTGTGAGGCGATTGCTTAGCCAGGTTTGTGGAGTAAGCTATGAAGTTCGCCAATGACACCAAGCTGTGTGGTGCGGCTGACACGCTGGAGGGAAGGGTTGCCATCCAGAGGGACCTTGACAGACTGAAGAGGTGAGCCCATGCCAACCTCATGAAGTTCAACCAGACCAAGTGTAAGGTCCTGCATCTGGGTCGGGGCAATCCCAAGCACTAATATAGGCTGGGAAGTGACTGGCCTGAGAGCAGCTCTGAAGAAAAGGACTTGGGGGGAATGGTGGATGAGAAGCTCAATGTGAGCTGCCAGTGTGCACTTGCAGCCCAGAAAGCCAATCATATTCTGGGCTGCATCATGAGGAGCGTAACCAGCGTAACCAGCAAGTCACAGGAGGTGATTCTCTCCCTCTACTCCACTGTAGTGAGACCNTGCAATTCAAACTGGATGTTGTTCTGAAGAACAAATGCAAAGGCTGGTGACAGTTCACACAGTTGACAGAGGAGGGTCTAACATTGAGTAAGAAGGACCTGCTGTCTCGCCTCTCCAGAGGAGCACATATACTTCAAGAGAAGTCACTACAAAGCAGAAAAATTGTAAGAGTAAATGCGAGCGTGTGCAGGTTTGAAGTTACTCTCTTTGAAACCAGTTTGTTTATGAATTTGTAACTGTTCTTTGAAAATGACTTCTAATAAAATGTAATCATTTAAATATTTGAACATGATGAACACCGATGGTAGTACCTACCTAAAAAATACCCCAAATAATAAAACTGAAAAGTCATTACAATTTTTCAAAATCTGTATGGTGTAGTTTTACTGTGTTTTTTTGAGATACAGATCTGATGTTAAGATCTAGTCTTGACAGTGGCCAACATGCTGTTATGGAAGCAATGTTTAACAAACAAAAAAATCCCCATATGGCTTTGAAATTTCCATTTAACAAATGAGGTTGAATGGTATGTGCAAAAGCCAGGCAGAGTCATTAAAACTGTGAGGGAGAAATACAGAATGAACAATGTAAATATATGCCAAAATGTGAAGGGATGTGGGAAATATGTGAGGAAATACCCCTAGTTAGAAAATAGGAACAAAACCAAGATCCCCAAACTCTTGAGATCTGTTGGAAAAAATGAAAGAAATGGCAGAACATACAGATGGCAATCCACTGTGTGCATTGAAAGCCAATACAGGCGGATGCTGCAAGAAGAAATCCATTGCTGGTATGAAGTTCTGTTTGGACAAGACATTTCCACTCTGGTCTTGGCAATATTTGCCTTTTGACTACCAGTAAAGTATGATAAAGTAGAAAACAGTTTTAGCCTGTATTCTGTAGGAAAAAGATTATTCAAACATTTGTTCAGCCATTAATTTGAAAGCTACTTTGTTTTTTAAATTGGTTGTGTGCAAAAAACCTGAACAGTTAAGGCCTGGAAAATAGTTTTGTTATATAACTAGAAGAGGAAAGACCAAGATGCACAAGTAACTCTGTGCTCTTGTAGTGCCAATATTGCTTTAAAATATTAACAGCAATGCCTGGTCTTGGTTGTACAGGAACAGAGGGGAGCTGAGTATGTATTCATGGCAAGTTACTGCTAGGTCAGTAAATCTGATATAATGGCATTTCTCCTAACAGTTATAACACCACATAAAAATCAATTCAAAAAACCTATAAAATGAGAACGATCTTTTCAGTATTAAAATTATGCTGATGGTTCAAATTAGATATTCTGTGACACACTGTCCTGTGCAGTACTGATAATGGGTTTATTCTAAGTAACTTTCAGCCTGTTCATCATTATGTATGTTTCCCATATTAGAGCTCTTGAGCAGGCTTTATGCCCAAATTGATTTTCTTCTATAAAAAATAAAGCTCTGCATAAATTATAAACCTCTTGGATTAGGAACCACCTTTCTTTTCTGTGTTTGTAATGCAACTGCATTAAAGACCACACGGTGTTGCGCTGTCACGGTGGCTCCTTGTAATGTTGGCTTAGTCTCCTTTGATTGTAAGTCAGAATACAAGCTAAAATAGAGCCTTACCATGCCATTAGCCACCACGTCATCAACCAAACCTAGCCAGATGCAATGCTAACTCAGCCTAAACCCTGCCTAAGGCCCTGTGCCTCAAGTTTCGCGTTGAGTAATCATTCTGCATCTTGCAAAGCCCTTCAATTGGCTTTTAGAGGATTTTTGATGTGCATCAGTTTAACCTATTGTTTAGACACATGAGCTTAGGTGGCTGTTAAAAACTGTCTGAATGTCACTGTTGACCTTGACAGGTAACTTAAACGTGGAGGAAAATATCCTTTTTCACTGGTCTAGCAACCTGTGTCCCACTGCCAGAATAAACTATACTATTTTAGCTGAAGGCAGTTGCCTGAATTTTATCCAGAAACACCTCAGAGACTAGTGATACACAAGCACATAGTCACAACTGTAGTTAAAATTGCTCAAGTCTTTTCCATTCTCTTGTTTTCTGAAACATGTAGCATTCTGGAAAAAAATGCTAAGATCGCTGAATCTGAGTGGAAGCATCTGAGCCAACCTACGACTGTAGTGACAGAAAGTAAAAATTAATTTTGAGAAACAATCTTCAATGACAATTTCTACTGAAGCTCTCTTCTGTTCTGTTGTGTGATGGAGCTCAGGAAGAGTTTGGTCCTGCACGTGGTTGTGAGTTCAGCTAAATGAAAGGAGGAATGTTTATCTTGAAATATTTGTCAGCTCTGTTGCCCAGATTTATTCCACTACAGAGCAGTTAGCTCACCTAAATTTAGATGTTTCTGTTATGGATGTCTGCATCAGATCTACATGTCTGGATTTTTTTTTATAGTGAGTGGAGAAAAATAGGCACTTTCATGATGTAATTAATCTCATTCTAAAATTAATGTCCCTGGTCCCCCTCACTGGGCATCACTGAGAAGTATCTGGCCACCTTTTCTTCATTCCTTCCCTTCAGATATTTATGCACATGGATGGAATCCCCCTGAGCCTCTCCATGCTGAACAACCCCAGATCTGTCAGCCCTGAGGAACCAAAAAAGAAAGGTGCTCTTCTGGACTTCATACTTATAAACAAGGAAAAACTGGTCAGGAGTATGACAGTTGGAGGCAGCCTTGCCTGCAGTGGCCGTATGACCACTGGAGTCACAGGATCCAGAAGGACCGAGGAGGAGGCGGATTTTAACAGGAGGAAGCAGGGCAAGAAGCAGCATCAGAAACCCACATTTCAGGAGATCAGATTCCAACCTCTTCAGAGATCTTCTTGGAACAATCCCATGGGATATGACCCTAGAAAGAAGAGGGGTCCAGGAGAGATGGCTGGTATTCAAAGATCACCTCTTCCAAGCTCAAGGTTCATTCCAGCAAATAGATCAAGCAAATGCAGCAGGGGTCCTGCGTAGATGTGCAAGGAGCTCCTAAGGGATTTCAGCATGCAAAAGAAGTGCTCAAGATGAGGAAGCTAGAAGGTGACCCATAGGGCGTGCAGAATGTGTATGTTTCTCAGAAAAATAGCAGAGGGTACTTCATCTCAGTGTTGGAGCTCTGGCTGCAAAGTTGAGGAAAAGGCCACTTAAGGACTAGTTTTGCTCATCACAGAATAAGGGGGAAAAGATGAGAGAGGGAAAGGATATTCAAGAGTTTAATTCTAGGCATAAGAGACTAGTGTCCTCTACTTCTGGAACTGTGTTCACATGTCAACCATGTTGTCTTGGAGGTGAAAACCTTGTGGGCATCAGCCACCATGCTACCTCTGCAATGTGGCCATAACAGAAAAAACCCCCCATGTGCCCATCTCAGAAAAGAAAATGAGTGACTGAGAATCAGGACCACAGCATGTTCCATCCATAAGTCTATATCGTAAAAAGTACACTGAATGGGAAATAGAGCTTGTTTCTTTTCCATTTTTAATATCTGCAGTGAGAGCTTCCAGAATCGCCGAGTCACGTGCTGACAACACTGTTGTTAAGCTGTTTGTACTGACAAATAAAAGAAGCAAGATGGTGGGAACTCTAAATGGGAGTCTCTGTAAAATCTGCAGGTAATGTTAAGTCTCAGAAAGAAGAGAAAGCACCAGATGAGGAGAAAGAGGTGAAAAATTATTTGCAAGAACCTTTGGAAACTTAGAAACCAACAGAAATGAGAAGCTGTATTGCCTAAGATGCTGTCTGATACTTTGAGAGAGTTTGACTGGAACTAAGAAATAGTCCTTTCCTCCCTCTACTTAAAGATCTAAGATTGCTTTCCAAGATCCCATTACCTTTGACCTTGTCCCAACTCCATTTGAAGAACAGACTCAGACATGCATTACACTAAGTTTCTTGGCCTTTGATATATACCATACCAAGATTCAACAAATGAAGACCAGAATCATAGAATCATCAAGGTTGGAAAAGACCTCCAAGATCATCAAGCCCAAACTTCTACCTAACACTTCCATGGTCACTAGGCCATGCCCTGAAGTGCCTCATCTACTCACTTTTTTTAATACCTCCAGGGATGGTGACTCCACCACCTCCCTGGGTAGGCTGTTCCAACGTTTAACTACTCTTTTACTAAAGAAATTTTTCCTAATGTCTGATCTGAATTTCCGCTGGTGCAGCTTGTGGCCATTTCCTCTTACCTTGTCATCAGTTACAAGGGAGAAGAGGCCAGCACCCGCATCTCTACAACCTCCTTTCAGGTAGTTGTAGAGAGCAATAAGGTCACCTCTCAGCCTCCTCTTCTCTAGACTGAACAAACTCAATTCCCTCAGCCTCTCCTCATACGACATGTTCTGCAATCCCCTAACCAGTTTCGTTGCCCTTCTCTGTACCCTCTCCAGTACCTTTATGTCTTTCCTATACCTCGGTGCCCAGAACCGGACACAGTATTCCAGATGTGGTCTTACCAGTGCTGAGTACAGAGGCATGATCACCTTCCTACTCCTACTGACCATGCTATTTCTGATACAGGCCAGGACACTCTTGGACCTCCTGGCCACCTGGGCACAGCGTTGGCTCATATTCAGCCGGCTGTCAACCAGCACCCCCAGGTCCTTTCTGCCAGGCTACTTTCCAGCCACTTGTCCCCAAGCCTGTAGCTCTGCCGAGGATTGTCACAACTGAAGTGCAGGACCCTGCACTTAGCCTTATTAAACTTCATACAATTGACTTTAGCCCATTGGTCCAACCTATCCAGATCTCTCTGTAAAGCCTTCTTCCTACCCTCAAGCAGATCAACACTCCCACCTAATTTCGTGTCATCTGCAAATTTACTGAAGGTGCACTCGATCTCCTCATCCAAATCAACAAAGATATTAAATAGGACTGGCCCCAAAACAGCTCTGGGGAACACCACTCAAGACCGGTCGCCAGTTGAATTTAACTCCATTTAACACAACTCTCTGTGCTCAGCCATTTCACCAGTTTAAAAACAAGCGAAGAGTATGCTTATCTAAGCCACGAGCTGCCAGCTTCTCCAGCAGAATGCTGTGGGAAACAGAATTGGAAGCTGAATGGGACTCAGAGTGGTTTTCAGCATTTTTTTTCCTGATCTTTACAACTGGAGATGAAGATGTGGATCTTGTGCAAGAATCCCAACAGAAGTGAATCTACATGTAACAACTATGACAGGAATATGACTGTAGCTCAGGTGTCAACAAGCAATACAGAATGTTGTTCAACTCAGAGCACAAATGTCCATTTGGAAGGACATACTGATCTCAACTATTTCTACTCTGAGACAACCCAGTAACGAAGGAAGTGTGGTATTTGTTGAGCTCATTTGGACATCAGAGTTATGAGTGGTAGAAAAGCTGTTTTCAAATGTGTAATGTATCAGTTGTTCTGATGTATGAGCTCTCACAGAGGTAAAGCATGTGTAGATAAGAGCATGGTATTTGCATTTCAAAACAGTTTAGCCAAACATGTGCTTTTAGAAATGTTATTTATCTTAGCACTATCAGAACTAGGTAAAGAAAATGTTAATAATTCACTCTCCTTGAAGATAAAGAGTGCATCGCCAGGAATCAAAACACAGTCAGGACATTATAGGCGGGACTGGGCTCTTCAAGTGGAGGCATCTGTTACAGGGTGAGCTGAGTAACTGTCCAGACACTTCAGCCTTACAACCCAGTGCACATGATGCTACCATTATGAGTAGCAGGCTGCAGGCTCTGTGTGAAGCTGACAGCACAGACATTAGAACATGTCAGGTTTCATCTGGACTTGTCTTGACCTGTCTGGAGATTGGGTTTACTTTAACTGTAACAGCAGTTGTCTGACAACCAGGCCACAGTTTTCTGATTTGTTTCAGCCTTTGCTTAGCTTTGTACAGTTGAATGCTGTAAGGCGTATTATAATACACGTCTTTATAAGTAGCAGATACAGCATCTAGTTTTCCTATCTCTAGTGACCCATCTGTGACACTAGAATATAAATGCAGTGTAGAGAAGTACAGACATAATATGATAGCTGAAGCCTTGAATGTGCAGATACAGGATGATAACAGAGGCCCTCAGGCCATAAACAGCTCAGTAGTAGTCAATTATTATGGGCTGCCAAAGAAATGCAACTTTGGGAGCTGGATAAAACAATTTAGATGTAACAAAAAGAGCAAAGAGACGGTATCTAATACATATAAAACATACTGTACATAGTAGATTTGGATGTCATACAGAATTTCGAACCAATGACTGAGGAGTAAGTGGCCTGCATTAGCAGGTACATAATAGTGACACTAAGGAGGCCCAAGAGTAAAGAAGAAGAAACCGTCAATCCCAACATCACATTTTCAGAAAAGTGAAGGAAGAACCCTGCCAATATTATACCTCTTCCATGGATGACTCACCCCTACACAGAAGCCATCAACCTTAGTATGTGATCCCTGTGTTACCAGAGTGACAGTGGAAGGGTGAGAATAATACCAGAAAAAGGGACAATTACTCTAAAGTTTGAGTATTTTGATTTTTGTTGTGTCATTATTAGGATGAGTAGTAGTGTTCGAATAATTTGAATTATAATTGTTAATATCATTGCGCCCAGACTAATAATAATAATTCTTTGATTAGACTGTCAAGACTTTAATTAGACTAGCAGTGAATTCCCTGTTCTGTGTAAAACATGTGTGACCCACATAAACTGCACAAGTTGCAGTGCACCACATTGGTAGTGGTGACCTAAGCTGTAATTTAAATGCAACAAATTGGTAGGAAGTTTGTGGAGAATGTGGGCAATCTAGATTCTTAAAATTTAGTGCAACTCTCAACTCTGTTGATTTGATTGCCACTGACTGCAATGGGAGTTTGCATGTGTGGGCATTTAGCTATACCCCGTGTACCTTCAAAAAGCTACTGAATGTGTGTTTTGACCTCATTGCATGACTGAAGAGATCCCAGATAAGCATGAGAATAATTTGTTTTTCTCCTACAAAGGGTTTAACAGTGATGTTAAATACAACAGTCAGACTCACAGCATCGTTCAGGCTGCAAGGAAGATGAATGGGACAGCTCGTCCAGCTCTCTGCTTGGAGCATGTTACTCAAGCTTTGCCCAGTCAAATTTTGGTATTTCCAAAGGTGGAGAATTGGTTTCAACTAGAGTCCATATTTACTCCATTCTCTCTGACCGTTGTAAGAAGGGCTTCTCTGCTAACTTTAGGCAAGATTTAATGAAGCATTGAGGAGTTTAGTGTATAATCAAATGTGTCATGTGTTGCTGATCAGTGTCAGAGAGAGGAGGCCGGTCTAAATGTTTGTGGGCTTTTTCTGTCTGACTCAGTATAGCAATACTGCTTCCATACAACCTCAATCTTCTTCCTCCTTCAGCAGTTTTTGGAGATACAATCATAACTCTGAGCAAACACTC
>WEIS01084472.1:6501-25346 GCA_013389965.1 Todus mexicanus
GTGATTTTTCATAACCAGAGGGGGGGGTCAGGATCAGGTTGTGCTTCCATATTACATACCGACTCTGAACAATTTGTTGCTAACACCAAGCTGAATCATCAATATTTCATTCTTTTAAATTACAACATTGAATGTACAGTGCACACTTCTTTGCAGCAATCTGTTAAAGTGCCAGCAATTTTTTACAAGTAGTATTTCTTCAAGAATCATTTTCTTTCCACATTCTCTAACACCCATCCAATAGTAGGATAACAACAAAACCCCTGTAAAGGGAAAATAGTACTAATATTTGACCAGTAACATCTAGGGCAAAGGTCTTTCTTAAAGCTTCAATAACCAACTTCCATTACCTCAAAAAGCAATTCCAATAGCTGGGAGAATCCTCCAAAAGTAATTTTTCACTTCACCCCATCCATTGCTTTCAAGCAGATAACACATCAGCAACTTGACTGACAAAAACAAGCCCGTATTAGATAACTCTTCTTCAAAGTAGGAAATAAAGTATCTTTCAAAGTGGATAAAACTTGAAAAGTGGTAAGAAGAAAGAATTTTGATTTAATACCCAGTGACAAAGTTGAATGTAAAAGGCATCTTTTCCTTCTAGAGATATATCATTTAAGATCTGGCCGTGCAGTTTTGTATCTTTTCTCTGAACTACATCCTCAAGTGCCACAGGACATTTCCTTATCGAAGCCCACTATTTTAAGAACTTCGCCTCCATCTTCCTTAAAAATCACAGAAGTCAATCCTCATCTAAACACACCCCCAGGGATTTACAGGCTGTTTGGTGGGGTCCAGCAGTGGTTAAGAATAAAGCACAGCGGCCATCTACCCTCACTCACACTCCCCGTTAGCTGTGTGCTGCTCGGAGCTCCTACATCTGAGCCAAAGTCAGCATTCACAGTGACCTGTCGTCTCTGCCATACTCGTCCCTAGAAGACAAGTAAAAAATGACCAAGTTTCACAAGAGCTAAAAAAGCGTAGCGCTAGTTGAACAGAAGCAATCGTTCAGGTATTGCCCTGACATTCCAACCAAAGTTCATCTATTAAACCAGCATGCAACACAGTAAGACACGCTCATATGCTGCATGTGTCTGAATTTTGAGAACTGCAAAGACACGAGACCCAATTGTACCCAGGTGAGCGCTGCCATTGCTGAGGAGAGCGTCTAGAAGGTAAATTATGCTGAATATAGAGGATGGGTAGCAAAATCACCCCCCAAAATACCACACATGAATACAAGTATGACTCAAGATTTTCCCTCTCAACAGGTTTGTTATTTCTTTCATGGGAGAAAGGTCAACAGACCATTATTTTGCTTTAAAAATGAGCTTCCCACCCAAGGAACTCAAACTCACCCATTCACCTTGCTCAGCACGTTAGTACGTTAACTCTCCAGTTTTGATACGGACACCGTACCTGACTATTTCATACACAGTGACTAAATTCCAAATTCTTTAAAATATATGCACTTTCTCAGCTAACTACTCGTACTTACAAATGCTGTCACAAATTTGTATCACGTGTACCTCATGGGAGTGGAGGCGTTGTTCAGATTCTCCTATCCAAGTCAGCCTACACCATGCTGTTTCTCAACAGTAAATTAATTTACCGCAAACAAAACCTTAACAGAGACTTGCTTGGGTAAACGAGAAGCTTAATTATGACGGCCTCAACCTATTGGTCGTTACAGTATTGCCTATGATTCTGCACTGATATAAGGATGAAGGACTTATGGCTTCAGATTTGTTTCTGATCCTCTTACCCCTTCGAGGGCTCTCCCTGTTCCTTGACATGACGGAGCAAAGAGCGATGCCCATGGTCTCCCAAGGCTGAAGGAATTAAAATGTCTGTATCTCCACCTGGATGCTCTCCAGGGTCTCTCCAAGGAGAGTTTAGACAGAAAGCAGAGAAATGAAGAAGCTGAGCCTGAAGCCTGTCGAGGTATGTCTCCATGAAGATGGGTAGGTTAGTACACGATGGCTTTACTAAGATTTTGGGGACAGCCAAGCCATCCTGGAGCTGGAACATCAGCTCAGGTCAGTACTTTACCAAAGATAGGAATTTTTTGCTGGATCCCAGAGAGGAAAAGGCTTACCCATCTAGCCCTTGGAGATTAAAAGGATTAGTCTGAATACCTGTGAATATTTAGCTCTTGTTTTCTTCAGAGTAACCCACGGCTCTTGAAAATCACAGCTAGGTGAGCCGTCTGTTTCAAAGACACACAGCCAGCATGCTAGATACGTCTAAACTGTGGCATTTATCTGGTTGTTTGGGTTTGTGCAGTTTTTTTTAACTCAGTCAACAAATTGATTGTCTAACCTAGTTTCCTCCTCAAACCCCACAGCACTTTACAATGAACTCAAATGAACTTAAAACTCTGAACTTAGAACATAAATAAAGAGCTGTGAAGGGGAAAAAACAGTGCTAGCAGAATATCAGTAAAATCACAGATGGTGACGATAACCTGAGCTAGTTTAAAGACAAATACGCATTTTATTTGCTGTCGATCCTTTATTGCAAACTTCATCTACAAAAATAACCCAGTGAGGAATAATTTGCAACATGATTACCCAAGCAGAAGTAAAGCAGCAAACGCAATGACAGAAAGACTGTTACTTGCTGAAGCCCAGTAAGCAATTTTTCAGTGTAGGAAATTTATCAACAACAACAAAAAGACAACCACCCTCCATCCTCCCCCAAAAAACCCCCCAAAAAACACCACAACAAAACCAAACCACCAAGAAAACAACAAGGAAAAAAAACCACCACCAAAAAAATAACCCAAAAACGTCCCAAACAAACTCCACCAAACCCAGGAATGCTATAGCCATAAGCAATATGTAGGACAAGACAAAGTGTCCAGCAGTTTGTGGGATGAATTTTTCCACTGAAATAAAGGTAGAGTTTTGTGTTTGAGGTAAAAGGACACCCGCAAATCAGAAATGGGGAACGTGGAACTACGAAACTTATCAGCAGTGCTCTGATACTCATCAAACCACTGGATATTGTAAAACTTTCAGGTGCTAAGAATCTCGTGTAAATACACACAATAGTCTCAACAGAACAACAATTTCAAGCAATCAACCTTCCTCTCTCTCTGTCGGGATCTAAAAATGGACCCTTAAAGACTTGACTTAACTTCACATACAACGTTTCATCCAAAGGAGACCACCACTGTCCCACTGTCCATTTCTTCCACTGAGTATTCAGAAAGCTTTATCTCAAACTTAATTCTTCCTGCCAAATGTCTAGGGGACTGCTTAAATGGCAGAATCCCAGTCATATCCCAAATCCATAACACACAAAATGTACACAAAGTTAATATTGGATTTAATAAAGGTAATTTGTGGGTTTTCTTTTTCAAATACTAAAGGAATGCCTAGCACTGAACCCTTACACAGCAGGTTAGTCATTTGTATTCAGCAAGCAACCCAGCACTCTAAGCTCGAAACAGAATTACAAAGCTCCTCATTTAGGTTCATAAGTGCCATTGAGAATGAATTTAATGCATTTAATTTGCAACTTCAAGGAAGACCCAGAAAGCTACATTTAAATAACAGCAGCCTTAAGAACAGCAGCTTTCATTATAATGATAAAGAGTCCACAAAGAAGCCCAAGCAAAGCTTCAGCATCAGAAAGAGCCTGGGCAAAGAGAAGATGTGTTCTACGACTTTATTATAGAAAAGTAATAGCAGCTCTAGGGTGTCAATACTTTCGGTTTTGAAATTCACAGTCGAAAGGGTCTGCTGTGGTAGGAAACTGAGATGTGATAGGCTGTGCACTCCTCAGGACACTAAATGAAAATACAACACTAAAGGTTGGGTACTGTTTACACGCTGTGATAGATATGACACTTCCTATAAACTCTTGTAACTCTATTTCCAATAATTCCTATATTATTCAGGGAATAACCAAACCGCCCTAGACGGCTTGCTTATTGTGTTCTTTATAATTCATTCAAATAACAAAGATGTTCTGTCTCTATCTATCTCTGACACTGCAAACTGCTCTTTATCAATACTAGAAACGTGTTTGCTAACTCTCCCACTACGCTGCTCTGAACTTTTTTTTTGTTGGGGATTTGTGTTGTTCATAAAACACAAAAATTATGCATGTGAACCTCACCTTATTTAAAGCACGATCTGTTTTTTCTTTACGATACAAAACCTTCAGGATCACTCCCTTATAGCACCCCACTGTCCTCTAAGTACTTTAAGGCTATAGTCTTAAAACAGGGAGGAATGAAGCGATCAGAAGAAAGTCTGTGAATGCAAGCTAAGGCTTTCCTTTCCTTTTTTTTAAAGCATCTATTATTTTATTAACAATATTCTATTATTCTGGAAGTAATCTATTATCTGTCCAAAAGTCTCTTTACAAAATTAAAGCAATTTGCCCCAAAGCACGAGCATAAAGTCATTACTTCCTACTAATGAACAGCAAACAGAAAACCACCCAAGAAAAGCCTGGAACAACAAAAAAAATCTGTAACAACTCCTTAAATTAAAATCCATTTGCTTTTTCAGGATGGAAATGTCAGAAAAAATTTTGAAAATTAATGACTTGATTTGCACATTTACAAAAGGCTGTGTACACATAAATGGCACTAGCACTTCAGCACACCCTGAGTTCTTCCCAAACATACACTATTACTTTCACTACAGTTGTTACCAATATAAAGCTATTCAGATGCTTTGCCTTTTCTCTGCCCAGAGCTAGGGCTAAAATCCTTACCATGCAGTCACTAGCTAGGTACTTCATCTGATTTTATTCATCCTTACACCATGGAAACACTGGAATCTCCTCAGACTTGCTTCCATGACAACATGCAGTTAGGACACAACCTCAAAATAAGTACCATTATACATTATATCCAGGTTCTCAAATGAGTCATAGAAGTCCTGCAACATATCAGCAAAACAGGCGTGTCTCATGGAGTGTCAAACACCGTCTTCAGCAAATCAAAATCCTATAAAGTCCTACCAGGCTTAACGTCTAGCATCACTTGAGCAAACTTTCATTCTACAAGTAAATAAACACTGTTGTTTTTTCTTACAATGCTGTTTGCTAAAAATTTCTAAAGATTCTAGCATTTATCAGTATTAACTTAGTTAAGAATACAGCCTTATGCAACCTTGAAAATGGAAAAAACCCCAAACATTTACGTGTAACTTTACAGTGTTGTCTAAAAACCTGGTTTTAAAAGCAAGGTTTGCAGATAATCTTAATTATGCATAAGCATTTTATCTGGATTTCGAGCAGCACCAGTCCTATTGGATCAGTTTTATGAGCCATTATGGACAAACACAGCGATGGTGCACCCATCCATCCCAAGCTAGCACAGGAGCTGCTTAACCTCTCCAGCAGAGCAGGAAACACAAGCCGGTCTGGGTTCCATCCAGAAGCAGCCTGTCCCTCTCATGAACCGGGTCTAGGCCAAGTCAGACAAAACCGGAACTAAAATGGAGCTAACTAAGCCCTTGCATATCCAAACTGAGCGCTGAAGTCATTGAAACAGTTTCCTGCTGGTTCCATGAGGACTCTCCTGTTCAGGACAAAGTTGCAGGAGCCAGAGGATGAGGTTCAGCCCCCAGGGCAGGTGGCCAAACCTCTTATCAAGGAAGACGACATTACAGTGACAAGCACATGGCTCTGCAGCAGTCACATCTAATGTGACTTGCCATTCTGTGTCAGTGCCAGGGGAGACCTGGGATCACATAAAATCAGCATTTTGTGCTGGCATCAGTGACTAAAATGTCTCTCAGACTCCTTTTACATGGCACATTCTTCTCTCATTTCATCTCCGTAAAAGAAATTTTAGCTACAGTGACTTGAAAAAAGTGGGTAACAATAAACATTACAAGAAGTAGCTGAAGTTTCTCAGAATACTTTAGAATACACAAAAGAGTGAAAGGTTTTCTTGACTTATGACTCTAAGTCTGTTAATTTTTTTAGTCTAACCTTGACAGGATATTAGTTTAGACAACCAGTTTTCCCAATTTCTATTTAGTTCAGATTATTAAAATGCCTAATCTACAATAAAACATTTGTAGTTTTTAGGATGGAAATATTAGAAATTCTTCATTAAAAGAAGCAAGTCTGTAGAAAGGGCTAAGAGAAGGGTTCTGACTTGTGAATTTGTGTTTCAGGAAAAGCAAACAGGATTCATCAGATCCTCAAGACTTTGTGGTTTCATTTTATATAATCCTTATCTAATCTGAACACTACACAACACAATCCTACTAATGACTCAAGCCATTAAACATTGAGAAGCTAATAGACATCAATAAAATCTTTGGAAACTAAACAGTTTATAGGAAAAAAAGAAGCGAGGTCACAGTCTGCATTTATTTGCCTCCCTACCACAATTATTCAAAAACCACTTTCTTCATTCTTGCATCTCCAGAACGACGAGACACGGAGCTAAATGTACCTTTACCTACACTTCCACAACAGCAATCAGGCCACGGATGAAGTTCTGGGTTTCAGTCTGACATGTGAGGTCCAAAATGTTCCACTTTTGAGGCTGCTCCTTGCACAGGCCGCTCCAACAGCCCTGGCCTAATCCCCATCTGCAGAGTTATAAGGTGATGCTGTGAGAGAATCACCAGTGACAACTTCACAGGCTCTTTCTGGAAGAGAAATACTTCATTTCTAGCCTATCACTGTGTGCACACATACAGGATTATGCTTCTAATTCTGTTCCTCATTCATTACTGTACCATGGATGTCACCAGCTATTTCTGTGCCCGTTCACTTGTCTGCCAGCATCTGCAGTTAGTTTACTTAACCTGAAAATAATAATGATTTTAAACAATTACATTTGATTATGTGCTTCTACATCACATCATCTCCTCCTCTCCTCCCCTCTCTTCTCCAGACACACCTTCTGGAAATCCAGTCCCTGCAAAATCTACAAAACATCCCTCTCTTGCGGCACCATTTAATTTCAACAGCCTTTGATCCACAAATCATTATTTTCAAAGACTTCTGCAATTATAGAACAACCTTTCTGATGACCACATGTTCCCAAGCAGATTTTTATCTGTGTTCCCTGTCTTCAAAGAAGCCTGAAGGATCTGAGTCCTTATTTTCCCTTTACAAAGTCAAGCCGATGTCTCTTCAAAGTAGCTGTTCATCCATCTACCTGCTAATCCTTTTTTTTAATAACAAAGGATTTCTCAAAAGTTTGTATAAGAAGGAAATCAGACCTGCTCAGCTGTAGTCTCAGAGAGTACAGCTTAGCTCCTTCTAAAAAGGGCATTATATTTTTTTCAAAATAAAATCTTAGCCTAGGAACACCCGGGTAGTTTAAACAAAAAGCTCACACACACAACGTAACAGATAATTCAGCCCAATTGAACACAAGTTGCTGAAGAAATCCGGAATAAATATCATCTTCCATTGATCACCTGGGCCTCTTAACACGTTCATTGAAATTCTTTTCTGTTGGCACCTGGAATTTTTAATACAGTAAAATGAGTCAGAGGAACTACTCCAAGCTCAAAGGTGGGACAGCTCTAGCTGGTGTTTTGCTCAGAGACAGGCATCTAACTTTGGCATTCCACACTTACCCGGGAATAATCTTAAGTCTGTACCATCACCACCTCGATCAGCAGTATTTCTCAGTCAATTTACATACCACTTGATTTAGCATCTAAACTACTGAAGTGCTGCTCTGTAATGAGACTTAATGTGCTCAAATTCTAAAAAGCTGTACATAGAATTTTCCTCCGTGCTGTTCAACTTTTTAAATGAGTAACCAAAATTATAGAGTTCGAATAAAAATTAAAAGCTGTAGTAAATGGATGTAATAAGGTTTTTTAAAATATAAACTGCTTTCCAGCAATTTACCGCTTCCAAGTAGCAGTTCAAAGTTACTACGTTAGACATTGAATTAGATTGTGATGTATTTTGACATTTTCAAGTACAACTTCTATTTGTCATTATACTTTTTACATAGGAAATAGTAATTTATTACCCTGATTTAGCAATTACATCATGTTCCATTAATCATTCAAAATGCTTATTATATCAATATCTCTCTTTGAAATTGACTTGAAATACAGATGCCTTTTTCTACTAAATAAACAAGCTTGCTGGTTTCTGAAATTTGTCCCTATGTATTTATAGTGTGTGACCAAATCATCTGCTGACTTTCCTTTGGATGAGGTATGCAGAGGTTCTCAAGTTTCTCATTTTAAAGCAGGTCTTCCTGAACACAATCTGCAGATATAATCCCTTTTCTGAACGCTTCCAATTTAGCAGGATCCCTTTTCAGGCCAGAGACTGGACACGCTGTAGACAGAATCCAGAGCACCCCCTCTCTCCTTCTCCAAAGGAAAAGATGACTCCCTTCTCACCTGCCACATCCCATTGTGTAGGCAGATATAGTTAGCTATCTAAGAAAAGCAACTATAATTTATTCGCTAATTTAAA
This sequence comes from Todus mexicanus, assembly GCA_013389965.1. NCBI lineage: Eukaryota > Metazoa > Chordata > Aves > Coraciiformes > Todidae > Todus > Todus mexicanus. The sequence goes on from WEIS01084472.1 coordinate 14,941, forward strand.
TTAGCTTTGAAGTAGAATTGTACGCTGGAAGCGCAAGCAATCTTTACTCTGTTCCCTACCTGCTATGAAAACCAAACGCTAGTACCTGGGAGGCACATAATACAAGTTGCCCAACTAACTTCCACCAGCATCCGTCTTAGAAAAACACTTAAATAAGCAAAGCGAAACACTTCAAGGCAGCACTGGTAAAGAGAACAAAGAAGGAGGGGCTAGAAAACTCATCCGAAACGTTCCCCCAGTATGGCAGTTTCCAGCAAAGACCACATAAAGCAGAGGGAAGAAACTGATGGTTCCATGGTCAAAAAATCCTGCACTATTATCTGCACCCCGTGAAATATCTGAAGTCATATTAGAAGACTGACGCAACTACAAGATACTAGCCTCCAATAACACAAACTTACACCCAGTTTAAAGATGAATAAGCATTTTTATTTTACCAGTATCTTGGTAAAATTGAAACTAGCGTGTCCTGAGCCTTTCTTCTTTTCTATCAAAAATACTGGTAAATTGATCAGTCTTTATTTACATCATTGCTCAGATTTACTATTTCACAAAACAGACAGTTGCAAGGGACTAGAATATGCATTGGAAACAGTTTAATGCAGCAGGAGACTAAAAAAATCATAAATACCAAGATCAGCTTATGAGAGAGACAAAAGTGAGTCACCAATCTCTGTTATCTGTCTGGAGAACACGTCAGCTCAACTACATCCTAATGTGCAGCTTAACACATCAGAAAAATGGAATAGCAGCAAATGCACAAGAGAAGCTGTAGAGCAAGGCTGTTGTATTAGCGAAGCGGGTTCCAGGCAGTGAGCTGAAACCCAATCCTGACAACCAGAGTCACATGGAATAGCAATAAACAGCCCAGAGACACCCTGAGGAATATCCAAGTGGAAAACAAGTCCAGAAGTGCTTTGGTTGGTGGCAAAGATTTTTAAAAAATTTTAGAAGACGGATCCAGAAGGAAATCCTTGCTCCACATCGACTGCAGTCCTCCAGAGTACTTGTTTTGATATTGAGCCGTGTTTGTGTGCGTGCAGAAATAAACCGGTACAGGAAAGGGAGTCTGAAATCTTTCAAAAAACAAGTGACAGAACTGTACAAATTTTGAGATCTCTGACCGTTTTTTAGGGGATAAAATCACTATATGGCCACGATAAGTGAAAGGATATTAATATTAGAAAAAAAACACATTAAAAGAGGTTCACAGTCCACGGAAACAGGTACTGCCTCCTACTCCACCTCCCCAAAGAAAAACATGTATAAGGTTCCCCTAAATGCACATCAGTGTGGAACAGGCGGCTTCTACCCACCAGAAGATAAGAATCAGCCACGTCGGCCAAGGGGAGATGAGAACGTAACTTCAACAACTTCAACAGCAGCTTCTAGTACATAACCTTTGTAAAGGATGACTGAGGTCCAGAGAACCTACTGTTGCTAGTGCTACTTCAGGCAAAGCAAGACGAGGCAGATCCTCAAAAGGATTCAGGGAACACTTGCTAGGTGATGGTGGTATTAACAAGAAGTCAGGTCTCAGCATTCAATTTAGCCTCTGTATTACACTTCCCTGAGCTCCCTTGACAGATGCCACAAGGTTATCAGTCTTTGATGCGCAACAGGAATGCTCCAATCCACTTTGTAAAGAATAAAACTGAGAGTACCTTAATACGGACATGGCCTCTGACAGGGTGGTTACGTCCTTCTCCAAGTCTAGTGATGTATTTCACATTATTGTCGTTGTTGCCCATGTCCCTGAAACCAGCACTGCAATTCCGGTGCCTTTTTAGACACACCTGCTAGAATTTCATTACAGTGCTTGCATGACAAAGCATCTGTTGCAGGAACAATCCCAACTGATCAGAAGAACTTCTCTTCTATAACTAGAGAAATCTTTGCGTGTTTCTGAAATCGTATCTAGAACTACGCAATCTTCACTTGAATGAAATTTGGGAGGGCACATCAGAAAGAGCACTAAAGGAAGGATCCTTCCTCAAGGGAGGAAAGCATCCACTGAGACCCATCTGTTCCAGAGCCATTACATGATAAGCGAAGTGTGAACGATGTGCTTATACTAATAAACAAGGACGAGGCATTTCATTTCAGTTGCACGAGATGCACCACGCAAAGAAGCGGATATTTTCCTGACATTTTTGTCAGGAAAATGAGCTGTAGTGGAAACGCTTCACAATATGCTTGTGCTTGAAGCTCAGCAAACAGCATGTCAAACGTGAGGTTGAACTCGCTCCCAGGGGAGTAGTGAAAGGTACATTCTTCACTCCGAACTGTCATGTCCCTGCAATGGCAGCAGTTGTGTGCATAGTCCAGACAGGTAGGCTTAGTCAAAACGAGTTCATGCCTTGCAAAGACATCTTTTATAAAGGGATCTACAGATACACACATCTGGCACTTTGCAACAGCTCCAGAACGCACGCTTGCTTCCATGCACTGAAATACTTGGGAGGCTGGCTCAGCGTCAGGGGTAAGCAACAACAATACACAGAACTATGTGGGTCTCAAAATGTATCAGCAGAATAAGGGAAATTGGTTTCAAGAGACGGTAGAATAATTTATATGAAACAGGAATGACTGAGTTTTGTGTGACAATGAAAAAAAAGAAATCACACCATGAAACTCAGATGAGGATAGGAAAGGAACAGAGCGATACAAATTACCTATCAGAGACTAGGAGTTTATTTAACATTGAGTAGTTTACACAAGGTAGGACCACCTCTGAGAACTAGAAAAAAATTCTGACGCAGCTAAACGATTCAAACATTCATACAGAAAACTGAACTATCAAAAATGCTTTTCAGAAATAAAAGAAATAAAGTAAAAAACAGAGCACTCAGAAGCCTCCCTGCTTCTATGAAAATTTTATTCATAGAATCATCTTGGATGGAAGAAACCTTTAAGGCCATCAAGTCCAACCGTTAACCCAGCACTGCCAAGCCACCACTAAACCATGTCCCTCAGCACTGCCTCCAGGGATGGTGACACCACTACTTCCCTGGGTAGTCTGTTCCAAGGCTTGACAACCCTTTCAGTGAAGAAATTCTTCCTACCATCCAACCTAAACTACCCCTGGTTCCACTTGAGGATATTACCTTTTGTCTTACCAGTTGCTACATGGGAGAAGAGACCGACCCTATCTGAGAGCAAGAAAGTCTCCCCTGAGCCTCCTTTCCTTCAGGCTAAACAAGCTCAGTTCTCTCAGTGGCTCCTCATAGAACTTGTTCTCTAGACCCTTCCCCAGCTTTGTTGCCATTCTCTGGACAAGCTCCAGCACCTCAGTGTCCTTCTCGCAGTGAGGGGCCCAAAACTGAACCCAGTATTCAAAGTGCAGCCTCACCAGTGTCAAGCAGAGGGAGGCAATCACTTCCCTGGTCGCTCTGGCCACAGCGTTTCTGTTACGAGCCAGGACGCCGTTGGCCTTCTCGGCCACCTGTGCACGCTGCTGGCTCACTCAGTCAGTGTTATTCATAAAGGCAAATTCAAGTACCTCCCTCTGTTTTGGAGTACAGCAGAATGCACGGGCCCCAACAGAGGTTCTAAAAAAGAGAACTAAATTAGTCTCCAACGAGACTGTAGAGCTACTGCACATGTGAAGATTACAATTTATCTTTTTTAGTAAGACAACAATTCATCTCACTGAGTTCCTCTAAATCCCAGAAAGGCTGTGGGCACAAGACTACCAAGACCCCGAGACAAATATAAACTACAAGTCTCTTAAGTTGCACAACACATCGATACCAAGTCATCTCTCCAACATGGATGCAGATCATTCTAAAAGACAAAGCCACGTTTTCTAAAAACATCCAAGATGTTGCATTAGCTTCTTCAAACTAAAAGAAACATCCTGCACATCCTTAATCATAATTGAGTGCTCTTGATGTTGTGGACCAAAATAGAAGAACAGGGAGAAGATGGAGTAAGATTCACTAGTTCTGTCAGACAATCATTTATTTAATAATTGTATTAAACGAAACGTATTCAGCGGCTTTGGCAGCAAAGCAGAAATGCTATACCACAGGAGCCGTGCTAGAGCTCGTAAGTTGACAGCTGATGAAAGACAGATGGGCCTGTATTTGACTTTCAAAACACTTTGTCAATCAATACAAGCCTCAACGGAGAGGGCAACTATCACAATAGAAGATAAATCAGCAAAGTTGTATAACAGACCTAAAAAGTCCTACCTCCTTCAAAGGCTTCCACGCTCTTGACTTCATGTGGCAAAACCCCGTTAGTCCACCTGAGTTATTAGCTGGAGCTGCAGACAATGGATTGAGAGAGGATCCAGCGTCTGCCTTGCCTGAAGGTTCAGAGTCTTGGGCACAATGCAGACACAAAGCTCCTGCCACAGCAGGACTCCAGAACCAAAACATTCTGTGTCCCCTTCTCCTTGGCTTACCAGATTTCTGACTTGTTCTGGAAAAAGTAATTTTCTTGAGATACAATGGAACAGAAATACGAGGAAATCCTGTTCCCAACTCTGAGTAAGACCGAACCACAGCTGGGAGAGAACGGGCAAGAGAAAGCAGAACCTGTAATCCCTCTGGCAGCAAGCAGTGCCTGTAGGAAGCCGGAGCAGCGGTTCAGTTCTTATCACCACTGTGCTGCAAGCGATTAACTCAAGTAACACACCACACACGCCAACTCCATCGGCCTACTAGTTGACTTTGTAAGAGGAGAGGCAATCGGCTACAGCAGGGAACCAGCACGATGCTAACACCATCTACATGACATTCCATGATTCGTGATATGTATTCTTAAGATTGATTGATTTTACTATGCTTTTAAAACTGTCAATCTCTTCAAAACGTCCAGCAAACTTCACAATCTTGAGAAGCTTCCACCTCCACTGTACGCAGTTAAGAAGTGATTACAAAATGAACCAAAGGTTCCAGAGACAGTCTATTAGTGCTTGAGTTCCAACTATTCGTAATATTTCAATAAATTTGAAAGCAATACTGTAGGAGTAATGGCATACGGTAAAACTTCTGTCAAGATCTTGAAAGGAGGAGTTACAAAGACAAATGACTGGGCTTCAACAACTCAGAGAAGCAGCCGATAAGCTCTGAATTTTAAAATAAAGTTTGGGAAATGGTTAAGTGGAGTTAGGAGGGGGTTTCTGCCCTCCTCTCCTAAAACGTGTCCTAAAAGACAGGAGTATAAATTAGCACAGCATATTCAGAGAGCTAAACAGTTTTTCAGTATCAAATGCCGGAAGCACATTATACTCTGTTACATGCTAAGAATAGCCTAAATGCATCGCTGTTAGAACCACTTCAGTGCCATGGGACTTGCAGACAAATCATACTTTCTGAGTTTGTAGCAAAACATGGGCCAAAGAAAATGGCACAAAATGGGCCAAAATTCTGCTGCCAGTTAAGATGCATTCGGAGACACGAAAGCCGTATTCACTGTCAGGAATAGGTGCTTCAGAGCTCTGGCTCTGAAACACTTCGGGGGAAAGAACTGCCCCAGATACAGTTATCTGTGTTGATGGAATTTTCATTATCAGTTGTTGGGACAGCACTTTAAATTACCCAGCATCTTCCATTTGCATAATCATATATTTACTAAGCTCATGGCTTAGTTATTTACCCTTGTGACAGCATCAATTTATTGTATGTATGGCTTTATACTTATCTTCCATTTTATGCCACAGATTTGGCTTTTATTAAAGAAACTAGTAAGTTTGCCAACAAAAAATTTTAAGACAAGCTTCTAATCAAACTCCCTAATTCATCTAATTGAGAAACTAACTCCTCATCACAGGGAATACAGAGCGATGAAACAATAAAGACCTCAAACACCTGACCATGTTAAATCAGCTTCCCCAGGCTTACCAAGGAGGCTGGGGTAGGGCAGAAAGGCACTGCTACCTTACAGCAGTTTGCCACTGCAAACGGAATGGGTATTAACCCAGTGGGAAGTCCTGCTGCTCTATGGACAGGTTGCAATGTCTGATCACTGAACTCCTTGTCACTAAGCTAACACAAAGTCTACAAGTCACTATAACCATCTCAAGTTCCATGCAAAGCACCCTGGAGATCTCGGCTAGGGCAGAACACAAGCAAGAGTCCAAACGAGCACCTTGCTGTCTTTGTACCTGTTGATGTCATCTTCCTCCCACTGCTGCCTTTTACTAAGAGAGATGGGTAACTTGGATCTTCTAATAGCATTAAAAAGGGATAATACTAGTAAACAAGGCACCTTTAATGTTTGAAAGTGGATGGGTAGTCTTCAGAGTGCTGGGGGTTTTATAGTAGCCTTTCAGTCCTCTCTAGTCCTCCATGCCACAATGCAATTACGCACACACGCATTCAACTACAGCAAAAGCCAGTGCCACCATATCCCCCACCAACTTGTAGCCTAAAGGAGCAAGGAAGATGACCCTCTACTCAGGAAATACCATATTTCAAAATCCAAAGTCCCCTCTTTAACAAAAGGCCTCTTACCACCTTGCTGGGGAGAAGGTGACCTGTTGCAAGCCCCAGAGCAGGAGAGGAGCACAGACTCTGATCTCCAGGAGTCAGTTCCCTCTCACTGGTAATGGAACTAAGCAAGTATCACCTTTACATGTCATCCCATGCAAGAAAGCCCAGCAAATGAAGGGAAAGCTAAAAATGAGTGCTGTATAGCAGATTCACAAGGGAAGCAGGAGACCAGTACTTCCAAACCCAACAGTTTGATTTTGCGTGTGTTAAAAACTATGATGTCACAACAATATGCCTATTTAAAGGCCATCATCAGAAGTTGAATTTCAACAAACAAGGTTAAAGGAGAAGTACGCCACACCTAATTATTTATTTGGATTCTGTAAATGCGATTACGTTCAAGTGATGGGAATGTATCTTAAATGAACAAATAAAAGTCATCAAGAATTCTCAGAGTACTACATCACGGAACAAACACTGAAGAGAACTGAAAAACAGAATTGCAGCACAGTGAGCAATCTCAAAATGTCTTTTTCCTTCCCTGAGGCTAAAGCAACTGCATTGGGTGGATAAGGTACGAGGATAGCTCAGCATCTTTCCAGAGGAAGAGGCTTCAACAAGCTCAAATGTATTTGGTGCATTATTTCTGAATATGCTCATTAAGTTTTCTCTATAACCACTTCAAAATATTTTACAGCATTTCTCTCTCTCTCTCCCCCCTCATTCTGGCCATTAACATGTATGAGCAGTTCTTTTTAACAGAAGAACTATCAGACGTGAAGAAAGAATTGGCAGGCTTTCACAGAAGCAAGCTTTTTCACAGTAGAAAAATAGAACAAATGCTGGAATATTCACAGAATCACAGCTTTGGTTTGCAGGGATCTCAGGATCTTTATCTGGTCCAATCCCCTCTCAAAGCTGAGGCTATTCAGTATTTTATTTACCAGCAAATTTCTAGTCCGGACTAGCCAGTCCAGCTGCAAGTTTCATGCATTCCAGCAGTATCAGTTCAAGCGTTAAACAAATAAGAACAAGCATATTTATTCAAAAGGTTAATACTGTACATTTTTACTTTAAAAAAAAATAAATAATAGCTTTTAAATACTGTTATGTCAACCTAATGCATCACTTGCAGTTGCATAATGACCCCATTACAGAAACTACAGGATCCTTCTTCAACATTCACGCACATCTGCAACGAGACAGTGAAAATCCCCCTCTAAGATCTGGTCATTATTCATTCTAAATTCACAAGCAAAAACCAGGTAGTAATAAGCAGACTTCAGAGGAAGTGCCAGGTTATCACTTTTGAAGCAATTATCAACAGATACAAATTATATTAATAATATTCGTGTCTGAGGGTAAGAATTTTTTAGGACTTCAGGTTAAACGGTCTCTTGGCTAAAGCTGAATTTAGTTTGACAGTGAGCAAAACAAATCTAATCTCACATTTTTCAATAACTCTAGCATCTCTGTATCGTTCCATAGATCTCTCTCACATTAACCAGAGGTACTCATTTGCTAATGTCAGTAAGTTTCAATTTCTCTCAATATCAACCTTAAGAACCCACCCCCAATCCACACACTTAAAATTTGGCTTGCCTTTTTCTACCTGACTTCCAATGATGATTAAGAAAAATCATCACTTACAGCAGACTGACAGGGAAGTTGAAAAGTGCCACGATTTCCTTACAGACTGCACTATTAAATGCATGCTCTGTATGGAAGGAAGGTATTCCTTAATCTTATTTATGGATTATTAACAGACAAAAAAACCCCACTAGAAAACTGACACGGACTAGAATCTTTGTACTACGTATAATGAGGATGTTAAATGATTCAATCTTTTAAAAACAACTCCTTCACCAGGAAACATGTCATTTTGACTTGTCATCTTACTACAGCTACAGAATTGGCGTTAACTACATGATTCCCCCCCAGAGCTAGGCAGTAGAATGCAAACGACATTTGCCAGTTCTTCATTATTTCATTAAAAAGCTCCTATTTAAATTTGTTGGAGGCTCGTCACTTGCAAAATAACTTCAATAAAAAACAGACCTCATTTAGTGTGTCCATTTTCGTGCTTTAATGCTAAAAATTATACCGAGCTCTGTACAGCATGAAAATGAAAGCAGCCAGAAAACGCCATTCACACCAGAGATTCTATGAAAGCATGCATCTAGAAATCATTGCCATTTCTGACTAGCGAGGAACCAGAAAACATGCAGACACAGTAATTCCAACAAGTGGCATATTACCTGGGTGGAGCTGGCAGCGACAGAAATGCAGTCAATGAAACCATGTCTCCGAGTGAAAAATGCGACTATCTGCTGCCACCGGGAAGGCTCGTTCCGTAACTCATCTGTTGAGCCTTTCTTTGCCCACTGCTTGCGCTTTGGGCCTACAGAACTGTGGCTTGAGCTAGTGTTGCCTCGATTGGCGCGAGAATAGAGGAGTGTGTTATTTCCGAAAATGTAATTCATCTCTGCAGCTCTGCAGGTGGTTGCCAGGCAGTCTTACTTCCCTACCAGCTGCTGAGTGGTGAATGAGCAGGGGGCAGAAAAAAAAAAAAAAAATGCAGATAGAATTACAGCAGCATCGTTTACAAACCAGGAAAACAAAATTCTTGATAGCTGCTGCTATTTTTCTTCCAAGCTTTTCCACCCCCTACATCCCTTCTCTACCTGTAATTACAACGATGAGCATAATCTTGAGCAATTTCTTTTTAAAAGCAAGCAAATGTTGCTCTTATTTTTCCTTTCCAGAACCCACAGGATCGAAAGCTTGTTTTCTCTTCCTGGCTGACAACAGATATTTAAGAGAAACCGGGTAGCAGGTACAGCACTATGTTACAGATCCACAGCTCTGAGGATGGCGGTGGATGCTAACAGCTACTGGGGGGAGAAAGCACGGATCAAAAATAACCAAGTTTCAATCACTGCCTGTAGTAAGATCCAATAGCATCTTTTCACTTCCTTGCCTGCATAAATTATAAACCTGAACTGCACAAACCGGGGAGGATGCAGAGTAATGCCCTTGTTCACTGATTCTCTCTCGGAAAATCTTCCACAGAGAGAGACCTTAACACCAGGTTCAGAAAAAATAATCAAGAAAGGACCGTTCACCGGTTTCTTCTTCTTTTTCCTCCCGAGTGCATCAAAATAACTACAGAGAGAAGAAATCATGGAGCAACAAAACAGTTTTGTGATGCATATCAATGGATGTCTAGCAGAGTTGTTTTGCTGCTTTTCATTTTAATCAGTAAGAAGATTAGAGATATTAAGATTAAACACAAAGTCAGTGCCCTGTTGTCCTTATTCTGTGTTTAATCTGTCGTGATCAGAACACCTATTTCCAAAATTCTGTGACTACCGTAAATATAACACAAAAACATTAAACATATCTTATTAAGCATATATGTTATTTCTCAGAAGTCAAAACTGGGAAAAAAAAGGAAAAATTCGTATTATGCACTGCTGAATTTTCAGCAACGTTACTTTGATTTCCAATTCAAATCACAAGAGTATTGCTGCTATAGGTGGGCATCTTCTCTGCTCTCTTCGCAGTAAAAAGGAATTCACAAAGTCATTATCTAAAATATTACCTGGAATTCAAGTTACCTTGAATAATTCACTATTCAAATTTTTATACCCTGCTATCTAAAAAAACCAACATGCAAACAAACAAAAAAACCCAACGAAAGCCCACAGCCAGCTCGCATCAGGGAGATTATTCAGGAATCCAGTTCAGTGTCAAGTCTTTCAGTACAAGCTCGTGTCCAGAAAGCCAGCAGGAAATGATCAAACCTATCTGCTGTACATTTCAATACAAAGTGCTCTAACAGTCAGCATCCTAACAGCAGGGCAAACAAAACTCTCCATATGATGAATAAAGGCAGAAAAGGTCCTTATAACAGTGCCCCAACTTACAACACCACAATTCCACAATTCCACTGACTCATGA
>WEIS01084479.1:327-24968 GCA_013389965.1 Todus mexicanus
AATCCCGTTGGGTTGTTTTTGACTTATGTGGGAGACTCTTAATATGCTAGAACTGAAACAGGACACGGCTTCACAATCTGAGAGCCATGTATTTTAGCTCAGCTGCAACAGCTTTACCAAGAGGTTGGGCAACATTTCATCATTTTGGCCTATGAGGCAATTCAGCCTCCCAGTTTCTATAGATACACATCTCTCCCTCTTACATCTTGCTGTCCCGAGTGACTAATTATTGGCACAAAGGGGTGCAATGTTAGATTGGTTAGGGAACTATTGAATTTTCCTCCTAAGCAGTTCTAAGTACACAGGAAGAACAGATAATTGTTAGAACAAACTGACTTTCGCTAAGGTGAATTAGATGTGTTATGGCCACAGCCACACCAAGTAGAGAGGTATAAATGCCAGTGAATTCTGTTCCCACCAGTGAAAACGAACAGAACTAAGCAGAATCCTTAGGTAAAAAGCTCATTAGAAAGTTTACATGGCATATGCTGCTATACCTTCTTGGTGAAGAAGTTTGCAGCCTAAACTTTGCATGGAAAGGCAGGTCCTCTTCTCTCCAGATCTATTTAGATATTTGGAAAGAAGGAACTTTGTCTTACTCAGCTCAGAAGATTTTGTGGTTTTATTTTCCCCTTCCTTCCAGTCTTTTGAGACTGTTTCATGAGGCCTTTCACATAAGACCCTGAGGAAAATTATTCTACATGGAGTCTGTGTGTGAATGAGTTCCTGGTGCTAGTCAGACATAAGGTGCCTTCACTGAGAAGAGGAGGAGAATACATGTACTGCATCTGCAGCCTTTGGTATGGTGGTCTTTCCCGTGCGCTGTAAAAGGCAAACCGCACTGCTCACAGCATTAATCATGTCTAACATTTACCAGTCCATGACAGAAATTATTGCAACAAATGCCTGTTAATATGCAAATGAGGCCTCTATTGCTGCAAGCATCATCCTGTAATTACTCAGCTGTTTCTCAAGTGTGATTTATTGAATCAGCAATTTATGAAGATGGAGTGGCATAACCTAATTTACTCATGTAGCTTCATTAATGGTTAAGGGATAGAAATATGCTTCCTGTCACTCTCACCATAGTATTTGTTAGTGCTAGAAGTTGATATGGGTCATTTAACTTGTCTATGCAAATTCACTTACAGCCTGTTTTGGAATCAGCAGCTCCTCAATGAGCTTGTCTCTCAAATGTTTCCTGCAGCATTCGTGCTCCTCACTGAAGCATTTAGCTTGAAGACAAGCTCTGAGAAAACAGCAACAGCTGGTGCTAAACAGAAAGTAAACGATTAGATTGAGTAATACCAATATTTGGTAATTAGTGAGGAACTGACTGAATTCCTCACTATTGTGCCATCTCTGAACACAAAGTTAAATAAAAACTGTCTGTATTCTAGAGGTGAAAGCATCGTAAGTAAAAATCAAAACAATCGAGCACTGTAGTTTTGTTCATCACCAATAATACTCTGGGGATCTAAGCACTAAAGCTGATCACAGATAATGTTAAACAATCACAAAAAGATGCATAACACAGTTTTAGTTCAGCTCTTCCAGGAGCTCTTCACTGGTGAAAAATCTCCGGTATGGGAATGGTGGAGGAAAACAGACTGAACTGAAAAATCGTGCCCTACAAACAGATACTTTTATAAATCACAGAAGTTATTTTCATGAGATTTCTCCCTGCTTGAATCCTCTCATCTCTTCAGCCTTCTAGTCCAGATCTCAGCATTTACACACACCCCCTCCCAGTTTCTCCATTTACCCCTTACTTCAAATTCTTTGTTTCATAAATTTATTTCAGGAAAGTTATCTTGATTTCTTCTGGAGCAGGTTTGACAAGCCTGTCTATAAATGAAACTCTTCAGGCAAGGTGACAGATGACCCCAGAGTATTCTCTCAAGGTACCGATGACACTTCCACAGGGTAAACTCAGATCTTTTAAAGGAAATCTATGGGTACATCATCAGTGTTTCTTACCCAAAGCCTTGGGAGTGAGTCTTCATGTCTGTCTGGAAGTGCCTGAACACAACCTACAGGGCACAGCCAGCAGAAGCAAACACACTTCATCCTGTAAACGTAGGCTTTAAAATGACAGACTCCTTAAAGTTTAAGTTCTGTCCAGCAAATTTCTTTATTTCCTCCATTACCTGCTGCTTCATTCTAAGAACTGAGCCTTTGATTTACCTAAGTTATCGCTTATTCAGTAGAAAAGATGGTGGAATCTGGCCTTAATTTAACTAGAATATTCATTTAAAACATAGGCAATATTAAGGAGGTATAAGGAAAAGTGATCATAGTAATGACACCCTGTTATTAACAAAGAAAACATGAAGATTTAAAAAGATACTTGAAATCCAGACAACTAGATAGCACCCAGCATTAGGGACCTCAGGTCAGTGGGATGACTATTCCTTCCTTTCTGGTAAAATATTTTAAAACCTCTGGCTTTGTGCAAGCAGCAGAAATGCTCATTACTGCACACAACAAAGAGCTCTCTTTTCAAAGCCTATTGTTAAATCACCAGCTGAGTTTGGTACCTGGGTTTAGTGTGGGGGAATAATGACAGCCAACAGCTTCACCATGTGCAATGGGAGCCACCCCCTCCAAAAGGTCAGGGGAATATTAGAGGATGCCAGTCAATAACACATCTGAAGTGATGACCCTTACAGGACTGTCAGAACCACAGCAGCCTGCTGACCATTGTGTTTTGTTTTCTAAACCAGGCACTGACGCATAGATTTGTACCATGACCCAAGAATAGTATGAGATGGCATCAGAAATAACAGCTCCTTTATTTTGCCTCTTGCCGTAATTGCTGCCCAAGGACAAAATGGGCTTTGCGAATGTCTCAAGCAGCAATTTTTCCGGTTTCCATACAGGGCAACAGTGAAAAATGAGTGACAAGGAATTTCCTCAAGTGATTTTTTTCCTCAAAGACTTCTTACGTTATCAGACCAAATGTGGTCGTCTGGCAACCAGAACTATAAGTATGTTTTCATTACATGATGCTCTGTACTAGCAACTTAGGACTTATTGTCAGTATGGAGGAAGGTGGGAAGTGGAATAGAAATTGAGATGTGCCAGGGGAGCTGGGACACCCGTTAATGGGCAACACAGTCTCAGGGATATACGGAGAGTTGATTTGAGACTAAACCTGGGAAACGAAACCCTCAAATGCTCTTAAAAACCTATTCTCTCCTCCACTTTTCCTCCTCTCCTTCACTTGAAGTATTTTCTTCTGTCCCTTCCCGATGACTAGGACAGTGGTGGATCAGAGCTGGGATATCAAAGCAGCAGATCTCTAGCTCTAGCTCTCTCCTCAGTCCCACACAGCTCAGCACCTTCTTACTCATTTCACATGTGATGCATTGCCAAACTACAGTGGCAGTGCGGGCAAAAGGGCTGGCCTACCTGAGCCTGGTTCAAGTGAGAAATGATGCCGTCTGAACACTCACCAGACTGCTTCCTAAAAGAAGTGCAGAGGTGCCAGCAGAGCCTTCACATTCCCCTTCATGAGGGGTCAGTGGGCAGGGAAGGGTTTGCTAGAAGAGGCTGTGTTTTGCTCAGTGTTTTCTCATTCAGCTCCAGTTCCCTGGATGGTCTGATCCTGTTGGGCACAGGTGCCAGCCCCTGAGGGGCTTGCTTTTTGTGGAAACAGGCAAAATAATGCTGAGATCTCCTCCAACTCCAGCATTCACTAGGCTCGATTAAGCTCCTTCTCCCATCCGCCTGTAAAGTGGGACCCACCAGAGCCCACATGTGCAAACACCTGGGCTCTGTTCCAGTACAGCCAGCAAGGGGGACTCGCCACCAATTGTAAGGGGAGGGCTGGAGATCCTGCTTCAGCCCTCCTCCTGTACCGCTGTTTGGGCAGGGGCAGCTCAACCCCAGGAGCTGCATGACAACAGGATGACAGTCTTGGGGCTAACACTGCTACATATTATTACACATTGCCATCTAACCACACTGGCCTCCTGCAGTACAGTGAACAATTGAAATTGTGATAGTCCTACAACCTCTATGATAGCGTTGCCTATTATTATTCTGTTCCTGGCTTTGGCACTGGTTTGCCTTGGGAAAATTACACAATCTTTATGCTTCATTTTCCTCCATCAGGAAGCTAATATAATTCTGGAATTGCATTATATTACAGTGCTACTGGGACATATGTCAAATCTTGAAGCAGAACACCTGCCTCCAAGCAGAGCAGCACTACATTCAGCAAGCTCTCTCTCTTGGTGCTTTCTGCCTCAGACCTCATGCCCCCTCACACATAGCTCCTCAGCTACAGGACGCACAAAGTCATCTTGGGTGTCTCTGTACCTATGGTCATCAGTTCTTCAACCCTTTTGGTTCACAGATAGATCAAGTTGAGCATTTGCTGCTGCAGAATACATGTATAGGCCACAGAAGTCACAAAGCTATGCTTGTGAATGTAAGAAGATGACCAGATCTGCAGTCATCTCCTGCAAGGTCAGTCTACCTACATAAAGCCACAAAAATCAACAGTAGCATCATGGTACAATAAAAACAGGCTTTGCTGAAGACACACTGGTGACAGCTAACCTAAGGCCATAGGATGTCTTTTCCTGAGGCAGTAACATATGTCAGAGTTTCTTCTTCCGTTATAGTCTCACCTCCCTCCCCTTTAAATGTTTTTCTAACCTTGAGGGTTGGACTAGATGACTTTTCAGGTCACTTCCAACCCAAAACATTGATTTTATGATTTCTGCTTTTTTACAAACAGAACAGCTGTTGGACCAGACGTACAATAGCCAAGTTATCTGTACCCAAATAGAAAGGTAGCAGGTTCTTCATCCCACCTTCACATTTGGGTGTGCGACTAAGTTTTCTTAAGCTACCTCATCAGAATGCCAACAGCACGATGATGGACAGTACTGATTTTAACCTAAAATAAAATCACTGCTTTACTTGCATAGAATGCCTCTAAACATCCCATATGTGAAACAGATGTCCTTACCTTCCACTCTGAGATGTGCCGGTGATACGAGGGCATCTAAATCTTCAGGAAACCAGTAGTGAAAGAATTTGGCTCTCACCCCTGCACCTGCAAGGTGCTCATCCTTATGAAATCCTCTTGAGTTGCCCTAAAGAACCTGACATTAGCTTGAGGCTATTTCAGATACATAAAGAGCTGTTTGTTGGCAGCTGAGGAGTTTGCATTGGGAAGGACTCATTTTGCATGGACCTGATTTTGATCACACCCAGTAAATATCCAAAGACACCTCACTGGTTTTATTTTAAGGATATTCCTTTTTATCTCCCTGCCGCTGGGAAATGTTTTCTTTTTGTGTTCTGTTCACTCCTTTATTCTGCCATCAGTAGGCAGGAAGCATTAGGGAAGGAAAAGAAAAGCTGCAAATTCATCATTCCTGAGAAAAAAACAACTTTTAATTTTAGTTTAGAAATTATTCTGTTCTGTCGTGGGAATCAATGTCCTACACAGATGGACTGTGCTGGGTTGATACTGTGCAGGTCTGGAAAAATACTCGGCAAAGAGAGCTTTGAATCCTCCAAATTAGACTCAGATCTGCAGCCCGGCACATATGGCAAATTAAGAAAATAAAGGGTAATACAACATCCAACTAATGAGAACCCTGGAGTAGAGACCACAACCAATTTAAACCAAGGAGTCAATGGCAGTCACAGCCTTAATAATTGTAGAAGAATTTAAATATTGCACTGGGATAGAAGACATCTTTAGAAACTTGTCTTACCATTAAAAAGTGAAAGCAAAAGAAAAAAAAAATCAGCACTTTCCTCAGTAACAAGGAGAAGCAATAAAAACCGATTTCAGCTTTAAAACTAATACAACAGGAATTTGCGAATTTCACTTCAGAAACAGGAAAAGTAGAAATGCCTGTGCTACATTTTGCCAACATGTAAAACAGTGACAAAATCATCATCCAAAACAGAAAACAACCCAGGAGAATTTACTACTTAAACACTCTCAGAAACGACTCTGTCTTTCCAAGGTCACCTTCAAGCTGTGGAAGAAGCAGAACACAGAAAAGCCAAAACAGAACACGGAAGTTGACCAAATGTCCCACACCTCACACATCCCTTCCAGGTATGTGGAGCCCCTGGGAGATGCTACCACTTTGAACCAGCTTCTTGCAGCTCCGCTGATCTGAATGCCAAACAGCGAAATAGACGATCAAGTCCTCGGCATTCAAGATTCAACATTTCAAACCTCTTGTCAAATCCAGAATTAACTGTATGTTATTAATTACTACATAAGGCTTTCACAAGACACTAAATACATAAGTAAAGGAAACTGGAATTGGATATTTGACAGCCATTGAGGGATGAGTTCTCATTTTACCCATTCTCTTTCGTCTCATTGCCATATTTCAAACTGTATTAATTTTTGATTGCAGTAATATAAATAAAACATACTTTTATGCCAGTGCTAATTCTAATGCTGGCTTGGAGCTCCCGTCCTTCAGAGATCAAGTACTATCTCTGAAAGATAACAGAAAACTGTAGAAGATAAAAATCTTACATTTTAGCCTCACTTGAGCATAAGCTTCCAAACAAAGAGTGGGTTTAAAGAAAAAAAATGTTATGTATCCCCTTAAACATCCAAGTACTCCCTTCTGCTATTCTCAATTCTCAACTTTATTCCAGAAAGTAGCAAAAGCAATGTGCCTTTGGAGCTTTTGTGAAGTTTTGACAGCACACTCTCTCCAGGTGAAGAGATTTCATGAAAGCAAAACTTTGAATGATTATCCACTCTGAGTACACAGTTTAAAATGAGAATAAAGTCCCCTTATTTTGTGCAGGTTTCCCCCTCTCCCCGCTTTCTCATTCTCTAAAGATGATCCTTAGAGCGACCTTTGTTAATACATTTCTCATCTACACTTTGGAGTTTTTACAGGGGACAAAATTCTGCTGGAGTTAGAAACTTATGGCCAATTTTTGCATGAGACAAAATTACCCTTCTGCTTTCTGGGAGAAGGAAATGAGAGTTTCTACTCTGAACTCACCTGAGATTTTCTTACTATTGTTAATCAACCTGATGGCCTTGTTTCCAATAGGGACCAGGAGAGTCAGGCCACCTGAGCTTCTGGCCCTTCTCATGCTCATACAAAAGCCTCCCTGCTTACGTGAATCACAGCATCACGATTCAGTCTGTGCCAGCAGCTGAACACCCACAACTGCTCACCCAGAACTTCCCCCTCCTGTGGGATGGGAAGGAGAATCGGGAGGAAGAACAATGGTGAGACCTCAGAGATTGAGATAAGGACAGGTTTATAAAACAGCACAAAGAGAACAGAAAACACCAGCACTAATGATAGGACTGATGGAATGAGAGACAAAGCAAGTGAGAGAGGTTGGGAAAGTTCTACCCGTGGCCAAGACACCAACTTACCCTGCTCCGGCTGCACTGACACCACACACCAAAGCAAGCTGAGAAGATATACCTGCACCCTGGGCTTCCTTTATATAGGGGCAGGACTCAGCAAGGTCTGGAACAGCCCATTGGCTGCTTGGGTTGTTTATCCCAGTTGTGTCCCTGCCCAGCTGCAGCCCCTCCCAGCTGATTGGGCAGCAGCTGCTGGGGGTGATCAACCCCAACCCAACCCAGGACACACAGAAGTAGTGAAGTAAAGGAGTTTGCTCTGACATCACATGCAGTTTTCAGAATGTCATGTTCTGAGAAAATTTTGAGCAGTTCAAAACAAGGTCAGAATTTAGTCTCAATTATCCCACTGTTCAAAAATGGTCAAAGAAATCTTACACACTTACTTGAAAAGTGGTTCTAACATGGTTTCCATCGTCGGATGATCCACAATTAAAGGGGCTATTTTACAACTAGGCTACACATTGCCATTTCAAGATTAATTTGTGAGAGAACAACAATTTTATTTTTAAAATTAACAGATTTTAATTAGGACAATATTAGAAATTTATTCCTTCCCAATTAAATTTTTTAATAAATTACTCTGTGTTAAATTACTTAAATCCAGGAATCAAGAGGATTCGACTTTCAAGAAACTAACTTACATGCTTCTACATTTTTGATACAGAATTGTCAGCAAGTAAAGCTTTCTGGTGTTTGCGGCTGCTATTGGGGACACTTCTGGAACCTTCCTCCTGCTAATCCAGACTTGTTGCAATTTTTACATGAGCAGCTGAGGATATTCAGAATATTAAGTACATCTCCAGTTATGTAATTCTGTAAGTATGAGTTAGTCATATTTGACCCAAGGCCAATATTCATATTTTATATTTGACAGGAACAGGATTGTTAGCAGAGGGGGATGAATCAAACGCATTTTCGCTAAATCCAATAAAAAAAATAGAAGAGTGGGATGATGCTTTTGTTAATGTAGCCATGTTCCTTTTGAAGCTCATCTCAAAAATGGTTCAAACTAAAGTCAGCCCATGTTCTTCTGATGTTTAAATCAAGGCACCGTATTTGGATTTTTCACAATAACCATACTAATTGACCTATTTACTTCCATATGCTTATTTTTAGTACACTTGATCATATGCTCCTGAAGGGCCTCCATAGTCTTTCTAGCAGATTCACCTGTTAATTTAGTAAGACAATGGTTACCTGTCAGTAAAATATCCTAAAGAGTCTGTTAGAGATAAAAACTGAGTTGAAAATTATGTCCCCATAACACAGAAACTCCCCTTTGAGCCCAAGACCTCCCTTGGACCGACATGGTCACTGCTCCTTTGGGGAGGTGGACAGGAGAGGCACCAGCCCCACAAGTCCAGGAATGAAAGCACGGGCTGAAAGCATCCCTTGCTTCTCTTCGTCACCTGCATACGTGTGTGTTTGCAAATAAGACCCTAAGAGGGGAGAGACGGTGTACAGGCACTTCCAGTAGCCACTGAGGGAGCTTCCTCTTTCCAGTGAATATCACACGGCCTTATCCTGGGCCATAAAAAGGTCACATTTGTATTTCATAGCTCTTCAGAAACTTTAGACGGGGGTCGGCCCTGTTCCTCCAACAGCAAAACATTATTTAAGTAGGACTTTTTACCAGATGTGTCATTGTTGTTAATCAGTATATTTCATTTTTAAGTATTTCAAGTATTTTTCCATTGTTTTCATTTGCAAGAAGTTTATATTTTAAAAGTACATTTCATTGCTTATGTCTGTTACCAACATTCAAACCTATTGACATGTGTTGATATCGAACCACTTTTACCCTTATTTCAGGGATTAATGATAAAAGGTATTTGAACTGTAATTAAAGAATTGTTTTGTTAAGGATGCTCTAATTTATAATCTGTCTTAATAATATAATATGTGAAGGACAAAATCAAATTGATGTTTCTGCTGGCAACTTTAAAGGAAGCAAGAAACTTCAGCCTCTTTCATGTTTGTGTGTAGGTTTTCAAGTTTGTGTGTAGGATTTCATGTTCATGTTTACTATGCCGAAAGTGCAAGCACCTGGGCAGATAAAGAGGCTCTCACAAAGGAAGTTTTGTTAACAAAAAAACGGGAATTTATCAGCAATCGTAACTAAAAGCCACCCTCTGCTGAACTTTCTGCTGTAACCGTGGTCTGGCTCTGACATTTTCTACTGATGCTGTTCTCTTGTGGTGCTAATATTGAGTGTCAAAGGGAACCAATACAGCTTTTGCAATATATAAAGAGGGCACCAGAACTTATATAATGTTCTTCTCTCCCCCACAATGTTTCATGAAGGATGTAAGATGTGTGAGAAGCAAAGAGCCTGAAGCATCCTTCATATAAAATTCATTTTAAAAGGCCAGTAAAGACAAAACTCTGTCATTATCTGCTGGCTAAAAAAAAAACAAAAAAAAAGAAGAAAAAAAAAAAGCAGATACTACCAATTTAGAGCAACTGATTATATCAAGAACTTCATAATTATCCTGTGCTTGATAAATCATTCTTTCATCTCCCTGTCCAACGTAGCACCAGCACATACTGCAGCAAATTATAAGATGTACGAATACAGGTGAAAAACACAATACAAGTGAAGGGCAAACTGCTCGAGGTTCCAACACGCTTGTGAATTACAGCACAGACGGACATTAGTAGAAAGCCCACAGGTTCTCCTGCACTGTTCACTCCTCGTCTCGTGCACCTTGCTCTTCTCCCTGTTGAGTTATCTCATGTCCAGCCTGGGCCAGCCTCTGGTTTTGATCCAGTCACACACAGAGATGTGAGGGCTGCTGTCTGCTTTGGGTGAGAGAAGGCTGTGCTGCGCACGAGCATTTTGCAGTTGCACTTTCCTGTTTCTATTCCTGCTGTTAGTTCCACACCCTAGCGTTCCACCACAGACACATGCTGCTGAGAACTGGGATCAGAGATGAATTGAGGAGGCTGGGGCCTGACAGACTGCTGTCGATCTCAGCTGTACGTGGCTGGTACACATGGCACTGTCCTGGACTGCCCTTTCTGCAACGAGAATCCTTCCCAGATCCAGGTGACACCTCGCTTTCATCACTCCTTCTGCTTCACCCTTCCTTTGCCAGCTCATACCAAAACATTCACACAGGTTTCAGGAGAGTTGTTCCGGCGCAAATTTAAAACCTGCTCTCCATGAATGGCTAGTAATGTTTCTTCCCCTTTCAGCTGTCATCCCTGTGTTCGTATACTGGTTACACAGAGAGTCATGAAATTCATATATCCACAGCGAACTCTAGTAGCCATCAGGGTTTGGTCCTGCTAGAGAAATTTATTTTAAAATTTAAGTGAATATTCAGACAAACACCCCAGGAACCACTAAGATCCAGTGATAGCTTGGCATCTTTGGAGGAGTTTTGCTGATCAGCATTGGGATACTTTGGTTTTATGGACAGTCATTGCTGAAATTATAATTCTGGCTGGCAGTGGTTACACTGAGACTCTACAGCCAAAGAAACACGTGGGTCTAATTTGCAGCAGAGGAATGATTTCCATGTTCTCATCTGTGTTATAAGATGTATGAGAATAGAAAAACTAAACTAACATGCAAATGCAGACAAAAATGATAGTACTCAACAATCCTTTCTGTACACATGACAGTCATGCAAAGCAAAGTACTTTACAAAATTAACAGCAAATATGTAAGGTTTGTAATTTCGCTACAGCTCATAGGTGGGGTAACTAATCAGCAGAATACATCAGAAAATGTTACTTGAGGTTACATAAAGTTTGTCTATCACAGGCGTGCAAGTCATGGACCAAATTCACATCGCTTGACTCAGCTGCTTGTTCGGGTAGTGAACTTGCTGCCTGCTTTATAAGCAAGGTATCTGAGTAGGACAATGTGACAAAAAAAGCTTTTCCTTTACAAACGATCATTTCTCTTTACACAGAAATTTATTAAGGCATTAAGTGGATTATTTTTTAAATTTTTTTTTTTTTGGTGAGGAGTCAACATTCTGCTGTTTTGAAATATGGTGACAGGATAATTGTAAATCCTATGTCTGAAACAGAAAAGTGGACAGAAAAGTGAATGCTGCATTTAATCATTGCATATCCCAGACTGCTAACAAGCTCTACAGCATCATGACAAGTATAGATGAAACATGCAACATCTAATTCATCGCTTCAGTACTTACAATAAATATGCCTCTAATCATAAGCTGTTTGTAGTAAACACATAGAGTGACAAATAATGATATAAACTTTTATCTCCTGGGAGGATACAGATTTCAGACAAAATTCTCAAAGAAAATTCACGTATTAAAACATATTTTGTACAAAATACATTGATCATATGCTAGTTGGCGACATATTTCTTCAGACCTGGCTCTTGTCAAAGGATGCACCATGTGGTTTCATGGCTGCCTAGGACCTTGGTGAATGCACTGGGGTTGGATGTGTACCATGAAGCCCTGTGCAAAATCCTAAGCCCTGCAAATTACAGACTTCACGTGTGTGGATTTGTCTTCACTTTCACGCATTACTAACTGAAATTGTTCTGTTTTACAGAAAGACATGAAACATCTGCTTTGGTGTCATAAGTGTCCTTGCACAGATGAATAAATTTATCTGCATGAAGAGTAAAATGACACACAGAACAAAACAAGAAATGAAATGTCACCAGTAATTGCATTTGAGTTTATTTGTTTTGCTTTTACTTAAAGCTGTTTTACAGTAAGTAATGCACAGATCTTTTCTACAGTTGCCTGGCACTTGGAATGTAGATACAATTCTAATTTATGACTTCACAGTGTTCCTCACTTTGTGTTTGAAATAACCCAAGATTCCTTCTCAGAATTAAACAGAACAGTGCTATTAAAAGCAAGGAAACACAGCAGAGTCAGGTCTCCACAAGGGAACACAAAGAGGGAGGATTCACTGATGGGGTTTTTTTGCCTGGCTTTATTCAAGCTGACAGGAGACCCCAGGATCAAAGGCAACACTAAATATTAATGAATGCAGGAGACTCAGAAAAGGAGGTGAGAGGCACTGATTGTCAGTGGCTGAAGATAGAAACAATCTCAGGAAGAAGTTGAAGAGAGAGACTGCAGGATCCTTGTTTGCAAACCCAGAAAGGGAAGTAAACATGGCTGATGGGAGTGGGCCAAAGCTGTCAAACAAAGACCAAGACTCAGGAAACATGTGATTATACAACCTGTTTTATCATCTTGTGATGTGTGAAATGTATCTTTGAGTGAATAAAAATTCTATGATTACGTTTACAATTGTGTGAATAAATGCGTAGAACAAAACTTCCTTTTGAAAAAGCCAGAGAGATGCAGGTAATAAGAGTTCAAAGCATAGGCTGGCCGATAACCTGGGTAAGGAAACTAGAGGTGAACATGAAAGAAGTATATTTTACCAAAAAACAAAAGTCTATAAAAGCAAAAGATGTATTTATAGAAGCTAAGACTAGAATAAAAATATAGAAAGCTTCCAGGGGAGAGGAAGCAACCAGAACTGAAGAATCTTGCACCTTAAAATTGCAGAAAAAGAGGAACTAAATCTGACCAAATCAGTTGTGTTTCCTTGGCTGCTGCTGTAGGTTTGCTAAGACAAAGGTGTTGGCAAGAAAAGCAAGTGCAAAAAAGGAAAGACTGAGTTGAGGAGACACCAGCACCACTGCATCACAATGCTGTTTTAATATGAAGCTCACGCCCACTCTACTATGAAAAGGTTTTCAACCTTTTAAACTAAAGCTTGTTGAGACCTCACTATTTTGAGGTGTGTAACCAATGTTTTAAACACAGCTGAGTCAAACAAGATACTGAGTTTGCTCCAGTTTCCTTTCGACTTTAGGCCCCAATATGTTCATTGCAAAAATGTCTTGCGGAGTGCTGGCTGATGCGAAAGGAGGTTTTGGGTTGACATCCATGGTATTAACATCCAGTTCTCCTCCAAATGTGCACAGAGCTCAGTGTGACGCTTACTGTGGGGAAACAAACTTCTGCTCTCAAAACTCTTCCACAGCTGGAAAAAAAAAAGTAATAAAAAGAAAACATTTTAACTGCACAGTAGCTCACAGAGCAGAAGTTGCTGCTGAGGGCCCAGTGAGTGGGGTCTAGGGCCAGGAACGACTGCTTCCTTTCACTACACAACACTTTCACCAGGATTTCACAGCCTGCATTAGTATCTTTGCTTGGGTAGACACAGCACGCACCCTAAAATCCTTCACACGGCTCTTTGGATATAAAGGGACATTGAGCACAGAGTAGTTGAAGCGTGCTGACCTTACACTGCTGGAAGTGTGTGGTTTTGTCATGTGTAAGAATCAGAGTTGGTTTCAAAACTAAGTTATTTTGGCCAGTTGGAGAGCAGTGTCCTCACCATTGCACTGGACACGTGTTGCTAGAATCCTGGGTGCACTCCCAGGTGCCTCCACACACAGTTGTAGCCATGCACTTTGTGTCACTTTTTGGCATCACGGAGGTTCTCCATAAGAATGAGGTCTCCAAAGTAGGCAGAATGCCCAGAGCACTGGTTCTGAGGGGCAAGTGGTGCAGCTGGGTATTGCGGGCAGACGGCAGCTCAGCAGCCCACCAGCACCCACCTTTTGTCCTGGACTGAGCAGGTTATATCTGTAATACATCCAGTCAAGAGCACACCGCATCGCCAGCCTATCTGTATGTAGATCTCAAGGTCTGAGGTATCTTCAGCATGTCCTATTGTGTCCCCATATGCTGACGTTTGCCGCACAGCTGGTGTGTGCTCATTCACTGAGGAATCCACCGGGAGCTGAATCACAAACCTCCTCCAGCTGGGGATAGCTCAGTGCAGCAATTAAGCCTGAAGTTCATTTGTGTGATTCTGAGATCATCAGCAGTCTTAATCCACCATACCTGACTGTAATCAGGGATTCCAAGACAAATGTTGCCCGAGTGTTGCTCCATAAACAAAGTTACAAATAAAGCTTCAATTCTCACTAGCTTGTTAGAAGAGCTTTTCTCGGAGAGAATCTCTTAATTTCTGGTTCCCTCAGATAATACATACAAACTTTGAGTAGATTTTGTGAATAGAAACATAATTTACAGCTAAATCATAATTAAGGCAGTTACGACTCATCTGACAAGAATGAATTGACAGAAATGAAAATATAATTTTATCAACTGTACAGGCACAAAGCCTCTCCCAGTGACCCATGTGAGTCAGATGTTGCCACAAATGATGTTTTCATTCATTACTGTTACATCTTCTTCCTCCCTGGAATCCCTTTGTCTGGTTCCTAAGCAACCACACCAAGGCTCCTCTTCAGGGAGAGCCTATATTCATCACCCCAAAATGGAATTCCTCTAGGCAGACTGGAAATGGTCTTGGGAATTTCAAATGCCTGCCACAGATCTCATCGGGAGCCGCATGCCTCACATTAACAGCATAAACTAGAGACATCAATGTTCAGAGAGCAGCAAAATCCAGAGGCTTTCCACAGATTATGCAGTGGTTATAATTGCACCGACTGTTCAACTATCTGCTGTGGCTTAAGTTTGTGGTCTCCCAGACTGAAAAACAGCTCCTTATTTATTTGTCATTTACTTACTAGATGTGATTGTAGCCACCCTGCAAGTGTCTGTTCAAATGAATCCTCACTGTATAGAAAGAAATTATTTTAATGATGGTTGAGGAGGCAGGATTATTAAAATCTTCACTCCAAAGCAGTCAATGGTTGCCAGTTAGGATTTGGAAGAGTTACTTTCATTCCCCATGTCGTTTGCTATCTAAAAGCGAAATATTCTACCTTATAAGGATTGTATTAGTAATTGTCCATGAAATTCTTGAAGTTTCCTGAACAAAAAATAAGATGCACAAGAAAAAAATACAAATGTGAGATGTTATCGATATGATAACATTTGACCTTTTTTATTCCTTTTTTTTAAAATGCAGATTTCATGTTAGGCTGGGACAGGCTAATGAATCATTTTCTATCAATGAACTACTAACTAATAGAATGAGTTTTATCTTGAAAAGTTGGTAAGGAAAGTACTATTGACCATGACAGGAGAGGACAGAACTTAGCCTTTGTAGCCTCTTTTTTCCTTCAAAAATGCTCTATACGCTAAATTCCAAAATCATTGTTAACACATGTGAAACAAGTGATTCCTAATTGTAGATTCTTTCACCCTCCTGGACCAGAAGAACTGCCACACCTCCTCTTGAGAAGGGGGGAAAAAATATTCTGTTTCTGAGCATATAACCAGAATCCCATGTCTGAGATCTTCAGAAATGTCTGTCGACAGCAAGGTCCTCTACTATGATTAGTTATGTCACTGTGAATTCCTAACAAATCTACCTGACTGTAAGATTTCAATAGTTTCTCTAAGAGAAAAGCATTTCTGACATTTTAACAGACTTCCTGCAATATCGCAGACCAACACTTGGTTTAAAACCACCGCTGGTTGATACGTGGGGTCAGACAAAGAAGAAACTGACAAAGGTGGCTTACAGAATTTTGGAAAGAATGGACTTCTAAAGTGATTTTTCTCAATGGCATTTCAGAAAGACACGCATTGGGTTTCTCTTTTCCTCTCACTTCATGGTAGAAGGAGATACTACATGTGACTTCGGACTAATGCAGATTGAGGAGTAGTAGTAAATGTAATCTTATCTAATAGTGTGTGTCTTCATAGCCCTTCAGACCAATAAAGCAATAAGGAGGAAGGGTTTATCCTCTCTATTTCTCCGTAAGGATTCTTGATGCCTTGTCATCAGTGTGGTGTTCAGATCGGTGGTGAGTATATAATTGCTGTAATACTGTCTACAGTGTTTTCCTATAATATTAGTTTAGAGAGACAGAAATGCCTTTTAGGCTCTGAAGCTTCAATTTAAAGTTAGTTTTCCTTCTTTTATCTTGGTCCTCAGTTTTTGCATTGAATGATCTTTTCTTTCTCTTTGTCATTCTGAAGTTCTGGAAGGTTTGTCATCTTTTTTCCTAAAATAAAGATTATCCATCATCATGGATGATATTTCTTTCCACTATGGGGCTTCTGGTTTTGACCTTTGTCCAGATTTCTGGTTTTCCCTGATCCAAATATTTTCTTTATTGGTCAACTCTTAGTGTTCCTGCAAATACAGTATCTAAACCTATAGTTTCCCCCGGCTGGACAAATCAGCTTATTTCCTTTTGTAATCAATCTTTTACCACTGACGCCAAAAGAAGTGCTGGTCTTGTTTTAATAGGAAAGAGATTTCAGCCATTTATTTTGATTTCAGTGTCATTTAGCTCCTCTTGTCCTTTAATACTATACGTGGGTAGGAGAGCATCGAAGTCAAATCAAGCAACCTCTGATTATCTTTGACATCCACCTTACCAACTTATATTTGCTGTGATACTGGTTTCCCATATGTCCTTGGTATTTTGCATTTCCTGAAATATCTAAATCTGTTTAACAATGCATCCTCTGCTTTTGAGATGAGTGGCTACCACGCCGGAAGATCTAAGATTGATCCCAGCACTTATGTTTGTCTCAGGAATTTCAGTTTTCCACATTACTCTTCAAATCTCTCACTGTCTAAGGGGAAATGTAAATTGGCGCATGTGGAGTGCCAAATGAATACAGCAGGGCTGCTCCAGCAAGCCAAGCTATTTCTGAAATCCCTGCACCATGTTATGCCATGCCACACTGATGTTTCCTACATATTCAAATATGATGGCGCAACACCTTTTTTGTATCTAGGATTGAATCCAAGTCATGCTACCTCCAAAAATGAAAATATGACAAGGGATCTGGATGCCATGAGCTTATTAATTAAATAGAACACCTCCCTTTGAATCTCAGGAACAAAAACATACATTCAAACCCCACCATCCTTGTATCTGTCACAAGGTTTAATTATTCCCACCACAGAGTGCATAGTTTTCAAGCTCTCCTGAGCTGCACACCAGCTACCCCCAAGACACGCTCCCTCAGGGAGGCACAAGGACAGGAACCCAGCAGACCGGAGGGTGGGAGGGAGCCACAGCAACTCACCTTTCCACAGGGGACCAGTCCTCATCTCCCTGGGCTCTACCTTCAAACTCAGGTTCTTCAGGAGAGAGAAATTCAGATTATCCAGCCGCCAAACACTTGGACAATCCCACCCTTGGCACCAAGGCGCAGTCCCAGCACAGGAACCTCTCCAAAGCTGCCCAAGAGCAGCGATGTCCTGATGCAGCTGGTTTTGTGCTGCCACCACCAGCAGTACCTGTCCCTGCCATTTTTCTGTCAGGATCTTGAATCTCCTAAAATCTGTCTAAGGACTTCTCATCTCCTACCACTCCCATTTCCGTTTCTCCCTGCCATGTGTCACCCAAATCCAGCTTCTGCATACTGTGTGGTTTCAAAACCTCCTTTCTGGGGAGCTCTGGGTCTGCAGAAATAAAAGGGAAAAAAAAATTATGCTGAGCTGGGGCAGACAGGTTCCAAAGCAAAATGTACATAACACATGGGAAAATGCAGTAGCTGTGACAAAGAAACAAGGACAGACATTTCAGGCCCCTTAATCTCTTCCTGCTTTTGAATGAAAATAGTTCTTTCTGATGCTCATGCAAGAAATGTGCAGGAAACATTCCAATATCTTATTTTTCAATTTGTAATGTTAATGGGAAAAATAATTTGTTTCTACTTATAATAAAGTCTGCTTTAAAAAGTAGATTAAAACAGACTGCAGCTGCTAAGGTTATTATGAAATAACAAGGTTATTACGAAATATGTTTTGACAATTTGACTTTATGCAATACTTTGTGCTATTTCATCTCTATGATCATGTCTCTCTTCCCTGAATGCACAATTTTATTTATTTGATTAAAAAAGGCTACCTTTTATTACAGCATTCACACCTGAAGAGATTCGACAGCTCTAGCACTGCTTAATTTGTTTATTATACTCCAGAAAACGGCACAACAGAGGTCAAAATTAACTAGACCTCAGACAGAAACAGAGAGATGGCAAATTTGAAACCCAGGTGCTGGATCATTTTCAGTGCTCAGCTCTCCCAAATCGCGCTGCTTTTTCTGGCTATGGAAGTATCATAAATGTAACCATGCTCTGCCAGTATCTGGTTATTTTTTGGGTTATTTTCTTTTGTATTTGCTTTTGTCCAGGCAGTGGAGAAGGGACAGCCAAGAATGGATTTTTCTAAGGGCATGATCCCAGGCATTGATACTGGGCTTTAGGTTGCCAGGCATGGTACCCTGCAACTACGATGTAGAATAAAGCTGTAAAGAGATAATGTTATGCATGATTACTGGAAAGAATACAGAAAAAAAGCTCAGGGAAATAAAAAACTTGACTCCTTGTGGCTTTGCACAGTTACTTAACATGCAGTTTAACAAGTCGTCTAAATTTTGTGTTGGAACTCGCAGCATTTTGCCCACCAGGACATCCACAGCACAGTTAAACACCATTCTGCCTCCAGGTCTCCACTGGTTACTGGGAAATGTGCGACACGGAAGATTTCACTGAACCACCATCAGCCTTTCCCTGGTTATAGCAGGTCCTTTTGTCTATGTGCAAACAGGTGAGCAAAGTAATATGTTGATGGTAGATATAAGTCATGGTTCCTAGCCATGCATTTTCTTCTGAGGCACATGAGAGGACCTCTTAGATGATGTGAAACGTGTATGCAAAGCGAATCCAATGTGTGGATTGTCACCTTGTTGTCTGTTCCTCACACAGAGGAGACAAATGGAATATTTACTTCTAAAAAGGCAACTCCAGAAAAAAGCTTTTGTTTAAAATATACCACTTCGCAGATGCAAATGTGGTTTCATAACCTCCTACCCTCAGAAGAGTAGAAAACAAGTTTTAAATTAAAACAATGCCTGGTTCCAAATGGGAAAAAAATAACATATATTGTATTCTTTATTATATATTTATCAAAATTAAAATTTCCATTTTCAGAGGACTGGAGGAAGAAAAACTTTATGAGTATGATCTTCTCTTGGGATTATAGTAGTCAATGTAAGATCTGTTCATTTTTATGGAGTGTGAAACTAAAGAAACTTCAGCTCATCCACGTAAGGCTCTAACAGTGACGACTCCTGAAAAGAGACTACAGAGAAGAAAACTTTATAAACCTGGACAATCTCAGACTGTTTTTTTTTTACTTATTGGTACAAAACCAGTCCTACCTCCTGGGAAGCTCAGACAGAGTTTGGAACACGCAACACCTTTTTCAACAGCCTGGAGAGTAGAACAATGTGACTTGGCTTGTTTCAGTACTTTCCTTTATGAGTAATTTGTTCGCCTCCTCCCGCACCCCCAGTACAACGCATTTTCTCTCTTGTTTCATTCCTTGAAACAAGGGGAAAAGTCATTTTGTCCAAGCAGGAATTAACTGAGAACCATGTTTGGCTTTTTTGTATGGTGTAAAGTTTCACAAAATTGCCATAGCTGTACATGCAGCCCAGCAAAACAATTCTGAAAGATGGATATTTCTTACCAGTGTTAAGATCACCCTTAACTGCTTGAGTCAGGTTTAGAAAACCCAGGCTTGAAGCAACAAACATATTTTTCTTTACATTCTCTTCTCTAAGAAATGAAAGCTATTAAAATCTATAGAAGCAAAACCCTAGTGTTCTCTAATTTCATAGAAACAGCTGGACTTCGTCTCATTTACCTCGAATCTCCAACTGTGTAGCTTCACTGAACTCAGCAGACTTATGTTACCTGTCAGAGGAAAAAGATTCTAGACCAATTTTTTTTGTGTGTGATGCATGCAAATAATATTAACAATGCAAATTTTCCCATGTCCTTTCAAATTTCTTTGGTAAAAATAAGAGGGGAAAACCCCACATCTCACAGATGGGAAGAAACACTGCAAAAGCGTTCATAGAAATATTCTTGGATTTTCACTCTTCAAAGAAAAATTAGGACAGAAGTTTTCACTATTTTTTCTAGTATTTGCTATGCCAGCACTCTCTCCTTTGAAATCTGACCACAGTCATTTGCACTGAAGTGTTCGTTACCTTATGCAGGCTTGGCAAATATTATTGGCAGCTTTCTGCCTCAGTTAAGAAAGAAAAGGGCTGTAGACCACTAGAGAAAAAGGTCTTTGCTCTCTTGGTAAATCTTGCTCATTTAAAACCACCAGCATCTGCTTAGCAGGTTAATTTCTAGATGGCTTTTCCAGTCTGCAGAGGTTTTGGTAGGCATAACTGTCAGCTTAACGACCAGAATTGATGTGGTTTTAGGGTGAGCAGGATGGGGCAAAGACCTGGAGCGTGTGCTGGGGGAGGCAGCTGTTGCACCACTGGGCACTCCACGAACAGCAATGAGACAATCACAAGCGATTGAAAAAAAAAAAGTCCTTTGCTTGACATTTCATTTTACTTAGTGTATTTAAAAAAATGCGAACTTTTGAGTGAAAATTCTGGGGTTTTTTGTTGTTGAGGCATCGCGAATGTCTCTCCACAGGATACTTGGAAGCCAGAGGCCTTATATGCCACTCAGAAGATGAAACACATAATCTTAACATGATAAATTGCTCCAAAGGCTAGGACTGAGAAGGTCCAGGACAAGGCAAAGCAGGCAAAACATGGGATACGTATTCTACCTTCAGCCCGGCAGCAGCTAAAGCTGGACCCAGTCTGGGTATTTGCTTGTATTTACTGCACAAAAGTGGCAGCAAGGACACGTTCCTAAAAATTCCGTGAGACATTTGTGGCTTGCTGGGTGAAATTCTGTGATTTGTGCTATGCAAGACTCCAGAGTAGATAATCACAATGGTCATTTCTGGTCTTAAAATCTATGAATTTTTGAATAAAATAATTTAGATAAATGTGAGCTGAGGGAAAATGTTTCTGTATGCTTTAGCTTAATGACCCTATTGTCTGAGCTATTTGAGGGAAATGGAGTAAGCGGAATGTGATGGCTGAAACAAATCACTGATATAACTTCTATAATATCTGCATGGAAAATGACGTGTTCTGTCAGTGCTGTCACTAACTGTCGGGGTCAGCAGGGGTGGGTGTACGCATCGGTGCACTCGTTTGTTTTCTTCATAAAAGTATTTTAAATGGGAAGCACAGATAGACAAATCATTAAAAATACCATTCACATCTCATCAATATTTTTTTTTAAAAGTGCTTAACACTGGTCATTTTCCCGTGAACATTCTGCAGTGCAAAAGATCAAGTTCTATACTGTGCATGTTATTTCAAGCAGGTGATATGGCAGTTGCCAGGGTAACAAGACTTTTTCAAAAGCTAAAATAAAGGGTGTTGCTGATATGACCGATTGTAACAATAACTCACATGACCATGGGATTCAGGAAGATAATCATATAATCTAGAGAAAAAAAAACCCAAAAAACTGACAAGAAGAAAAAAAAAAATTATAGAATTGCATCTCGTCTTCTAAAGAAGTTTCTTCTCTCTTGTCTGTCAATAGAAAAAAAATCTCACTGATGCCTTCCAGAGTTATGAATATGTATATCTGCATTTACTGTTTTTTCAATAGTAAGTTCCCAAACACCATGATGTTTTCATTTAAACATATATGGTACCTCGGGCAAGGATCCATCCAATTTTCCCAGAAGAACTGATTTTTTTTTTTCAGCAAAGGTGAGGAGAGCTACAGAGCCCTGTGAGGGGAGGTGGCTCTGCCAGGATATGTATCCCTGGATATCAGGAGCCTGCCATGGACTACAGGACACAAGCAAGTTTGAGGTGCACAAGACTACAATGACGTTACCAAGCTTTGCAGATGAGCAGAGCACTCACCACTTTTCCTTTAAGCATGAACCCACAGTGCAGAGGAGCAGAAATAAATCCATTCTTTATGACCACCTCCCAGTCTAAGGCTGTGTCCAGTCCTGGGAAACATCTATATTAACATTTCAGACCACCTTTGACCTGTGATGGCAGAGAAGTTCTTTCATATATACATATATTTATATGCATGCCCACACACACGAATATGCATACGCAAGGATGCATGGAAAGATGGAATTTTCATTCATTCATTCATTTATTTTCTTCCTATATGAAAGTGAGCTGTGATCTGTCAGACATTTCCCAGCCTCCATTCAAATTTTGTGATGTATGATACATATGTTCTCTATCATTGCAATCGCACTGCAAAGAAAAATAAATTAAGACTGCATTAATTTTTACGCTTTGTCCATTAAACTCTTAGGGGTTTTTGAAATACCAGACATGATTAATCACTGTTTATAATTCCTTGAATATTAAGCAATTGACACCCCTAGATAATCCAGCTGCCCATTTCCAAAAATAGACAGCACATATGTTTGACTGAGTTATTGAAACTAATGTGACTAAACCGAAAATACAATAAAAGAGGCAGTTTGTGGTCCATGGAAAAGGAAGGATCCAGACCTTAGATCAAATGAAACCAGTTATGACATGTTGCTGTTTTCATACTACACATGCTATGGTTTTCATACCATCAGAAAATATAAAACTCAGTCTCACATTCATAAAGAGGCTGGGAAGCTGAAAGACGTTTTCCATGAACCAGCTCAGTAAGAGTTTTGAAGGGAGGGACCACAGCTGGGCGCTCAGCCACAGGACCTTTACAAAGGTCTGTCTTCCCCCTCTCCAAATGCAAGGAGAGGTACCACGTAGTTTGCATTTTCCTTCTGCTGACAAACTTACTGCAGAAGTTTGCATAAGGACAAAGCTGAAATTCTGCCTAAGCATCTAATTGAGACATTTGTTTTGGGTCTGCCCGTTTGAGACCGAGACCACAAATTGAGCCAGAAATAACCAGAGCTCTCAGCAGAGAAAATGCATAACTCATCTTCCCCAGCAGCAATTACAGCCTGTCTCCAGCCTTTCGTACACAGATTTTATCCTTTTAATGAACTTTTACTGTAAATTCTTCTTTGTAAGTACCCATAACTTCAGGTAAGTATAAGTTGTTCTTTACACTTGCTGTTATTTTTGCAAGCAGTTCTATTTTTGTAGGAAGGGATCGAGAGGGTGAAACTTATTAAAATTTTACTATTTTACTGCTCTGGAGTCTTGAGAATTAAACAAAGAAACCCAAACCCAAACCTCAAAAAAATCAAAAATCTTTAAGAAGCATTTCTGGTTTTGTTCTGACTCAACTAAAAATAAATAAATCAATAAAATTCATAAAGGTAATTCTTCCCCGGCTTTGAGAAAAATTGTTTGAGAAATAAAGGTTACAAGTTAAAGGTTACACACGAGGCTTACCTTGTGTTCTCTGCTATCGTCTTGTTCTTGAATATCTCCTTACTTACAGTCACTGAGGTCAACTGAGTTATTGTACAACAAACATCGTGATGCCAGATGTGTGTCCTTAGTCTGAAATATGGATGTGTCTCATCCCAGCTGTCATCATCTGCTGGCTGACCGCTGGAAAAGCCCTGTGTGCGCAGAAGAGCGGGTCGCTCATTGCTTTAAAGACCTCGGTGAAAATCCAAAGTAATGGTGATTAGAATCACTCTGAATTAAAATAAATGTTGCTGAAGGAATGGCATGCACAGAGAGAAAACACAATGGAGTTTGTTAGCAGTTATCTGCAGTACAGGGAAATGCCAGTTAAGGAAAAAAAATAAATAACATCTTTATTGATTAAATTAGTATAATAGGAAATGGAAATTCAATTCTTAAGTTGTCTGTTCTGGTTAAGATCTTATAGAGAACTGTGGGGAAAAAATGATCCTGTAGTTCTGTTGCTCAAAAAGAATTAAAATAAAATATTGTTTTGCTCAAAACTATTTCATTTTACCCAAATCTTCATATTTTATTTTATTTATAAAAACTTCTGAGTTAAAAAAAATCTCTACAGTTACTCTCCAAATACTTTTTAAAAACAAACACAAAACGTAGCTTTCGTTATATAGCTTTTGAAAAATATTATTATAACATTTTGATATTTTCACATTCCACATCTCTCACCCACAACACAAGTTTTGTGCACACAGGTGATTTGGCTCAGTGTATTCAGCGCACTTTCCAGTAAACAAATTACTGAGTGAAACACTTCATCCAACTGAATTTCAAAACCTGCCGTAAAGAAAGTTAATTCCAAGCAGAAGAAGAAACTAACAGCAGAATGGGGGGTTTAGCCATCAGCAGGAAGACTGACCAACAAAAATAGAGCAACCTACAGAAGTCAGAGCAGGGCAAATCTGTGCAACTATTAAAACGTGAAAGAGCCATAGAAGGTCGCGGGATTCTCCTCCTGATACTGCACCAGATCATTGGCCACAGCCAATATCGAGGCCAGTATGAAAAAAAAAAAAAAAA
>WEIS01084479.1:24975-46126 GCA_013389965.1 Todus mexicanus
AGATGAAAATATAAAACTTTTCCCCAGAACACTCTCTAAGCCCTCGGTGATTTTTGGCGGAGCTGTAGGTGATTATTTATGTAGAATAGCATCTAAGGGCTTTTTCCCCCCACAAATGTCTCTGCTCTCTTCTTGAAGCCACACACATTTTATGTCAAACACATCATGCAGCAGCGAGTCCCAAACTCACCTACGAGCTGTGCCACTGGCCACATCCTTCTGTTGGTTTTGGACGCATCACTTGCTAATTAAATGTGATTCTCTCTCATTTTCATACTAAGAGAGGCAGTAGACACTTTGTCTCCTCATCTCACTGTCTGTGGTAGAGGTTTTATAAATATGCATAACATTTCTTCTCATCTCTTTTTCGGACTGGCAAAGCCCTTTTTTATTAACTCTTCGTCGGTACCATGCCATAGCTCTTGCATCCTTGCTGCTGCTCCTCCAAACATCTCCCAGCCCTCCCACAGACTTGCTGAGGTGTGGGAGCAGGACCATACACAGCATTCATTGTGCCATGGGTTTACATGAAGGATTGACAGCACTCCCATATCTCCAGCCACTCCTTTCCAGGTTCCTAACACTGGATGACGATGGTGGAAGGAAGACACTACATGGTAGGCGTCTGCATCAGACTAAAGGAAATGCAGGGACAGTAGCCACCCAGATGTAAACTCTTCCTCATGCATTTACAAAAAATGACGGTGGCAAAACCATTGTCCCCTGTCCTTCTTCCCAAACACTGGTTTCATCTCATCAGCACGGGAACAGCATCTTGCTAGCATAACTAACACCTCCCATAAAGCACATCCATGGAACAACTGAAGTTCAGTATGACTGGTAAAAAGTCAACACAGCTATGAAAGAGTGCGCTGTGCCAGAAACTGTCTTCAATTATATCTGTTAAAAACTCCGAGCCAAACTTCTTAATTCTGAGCCCTACCCTCTGTGTACAAAGGAAATGTTATATAAGAAAATCCATTGCAGTTACTCAAAGTCTGCTTAAGGTATTTGTCTTCATATGTCTGCTCAAAGGAAAGGAAAAGGCCTGATTTCTGCAAGCTTCACTTCTCTCTGACAGTGATTAATATGCTCTTCTAACCAGAATAAGAACCAAATGAATGCAGTCAGTTGTGATTTTAAACAAATATATTATTTCCCTTTTCTTATTCCTCTGCCTTAAAGAGTCATTTACATGTGCTGCAGCCAGCCTTGGTGGTTCTGGAAATCATTGTTCCTCTTGCTACTTTCCTCAAACTGTATCAATTTCTGGACTTTTCCGAGCTCAGAGAAATTGAGCCTATGGATGATCTGAAGAAAAACACAGAGGTGCAAGGAGACGAAGAGGAAAGTAATCACTTGGAAATAAATAATTTCTTCCTTCTGCTTTTTGACGAAATTCCATTGTTCACATACAAAAACCTGCAAAGGTGTACATTATTAAGTACTTTTGAAGTAACAGATTTTTAGAAATGAAAATAAATGTGTATTTAACAATCCTTGTTGTAGAGAAGGTCCTACCAGCCTGCTCATGCTCTAGCAATAACAAACTAAAGAAGATATATGAACATTAAACTCTTGAACAATTGCTCACAAGCAGTATTTGGTGACAGTGAAATTGAGGGATGAGGAGGCGGAAAAAGAGTAGGTGGAAAAGATATAAGAGGAATGGGGAGAAGACAGAGTGGCGGACGCAGCAGAGGGTGGAGAACTGACAGCAGTGCTGAAGGTCTAAATTTGCTATTAGCTTGGAAGGAAATGAAGTAATATCATTTAAAATTAGCAAGGTGGGCTGCTGAGATCCGTGCAGAAAATAGAGACTTCAGGAAGTTTCAAAGAAAACACAAATTATTTTTTGAAGATCTGTGTGTCCTGCAGTCTTGTCATACTCGTGCTGAGCAGAGCTCAGAGCGTGATGAAGAGCCGCAGATAAAGACACAGCTTTAGTTCAGCTGTGTTTTCCTCTACACTGGATATAAACCGATACCTTTGCAAAAAGCACCCGCTCTTGTGACCTTGCTCGAGTCCTTTTGTGTTTGAACTCCCCCTGGGATCTGGAGATTAATATTTTTTGGAGTATTTTACAAACTTTTGAACACGTTCTTACACCCATTCCTCTGCTATCTGAGTCCAGGAGGCCGAGAGGAGAACTTGGAGTGTTCACGGCTCTGGAGTTGTCACCCGTCAGAGCTTTGGTGCGACAACGGCTCACAGGGGTGAAGGGGCGTGGTGGTGCTGAAAGGGGCCCCGTGTGGTGACACCAGCTCACAGAATAGACTCTTGAGTTTTCCACATTCACTTTTTGCAGGTCTTCCAGTTCTTTCCGACAATACTTTCTGATTCAGACTAAAGAGATAAGGAGATTTTCATAGGTTATGAAAATGCGACATGGCAGAATGCAATGCCATGTGAAAAATTATGCCAAAGCTGCAGTAAACCACAAATATGATGTAAATAGCTTTTGAGATTTTTAACTGTTTACTATTCAAAGAAGACAGAAGCAATTTGTGTATTCATGAAGAAAATCCTTTCCCAACCGAAGGGGGGCTTTTTCTTTTAAAAAGGAAGGAAACTGTCACTTAACATCTTAAAATTAGTATTTTTCCTTCCACGTACATGTCATTCTCGGTAGATATCTTGTGACCCACATGTGCCTTTGCCGATGGTTACTGACATGGGGCTGTGTGCCCCCAGGAATCATTTGCTGCATCCCCAATGTCTGTTGCCTTTCCTGAGGGACCTTCAGGGCCAGAGGGCAGAGGAAACCAGGGAGGTAGTTTTTTGTAATCAGCTTACCTGGTGCCCAAAATATTAGTGATGATTCCTGTTAACAGCAATTTTTTTCTGTCTTGCGAATCTCTCCTGGTGTTAGTGCATCTCTGATAGACACAGAGGCAGAGAGATTGGGTCACTTATGGTAATATTCTGCCGTCCCATTTTCTTTTCCCCAAAATGAAGTGACAGGACTAGCATATTCCCTAGCCTGCTAACATGATTTATTTCCTTCAAGGGAATACACTGGCTTTCCTCTTCTGAGGAATGTGGTCATATGAAAAAGGCAGGAGGCTCCACTACAGCAAACCTGAAGCTGCAACACATCAGTGGCAAGGAAATCTGAAAACATGACATAGCAGATAAATTTGCCCAATTGCTTCTGAAAAATGAAAATTATCAAGACACTGACAGGCATAAGCTGCCTGATAGAAAGCTGAGCAGTAAGTTCTTTCCATCATTAGGAAGGAACTCTGGTAACCTTTAAATTCACCTTTTTCCTCTGCACGTCCTTTGAAAAGAGTAGGCCAGATTTATTCTTCCACTATTTTTTAATAGAATTTCATCAGAATATATTTTATTTCAGAACTGATGGCAAAAATCCAGTTCGGATGTTCAGCTGCTTTGTGGAATGGAGCTAAACTCTTCTGTAAAGTCTCATAACATTATACTCCTTAACTACGGAGCTCAGAGATGTGCAGAACCCATCTAGTTGAAAGAGTCTCCAATCACCCAGTGGGGATTTCACAAGGGAAGTCCCACTGGTAGAAATCGTGTAGATACAGGATCAGACATGAGTCTTCCAGAGCTGACTGTTCATCTAAAATCTCCTCTGATTAAACTATGAAGAGAAAAGAACTTATTGAAGCATTATGTATGAACATATATTTAAAACACACACATATATAAAATACATTTAAAAGCAAGCAAATATTGAGCATGACAAATCCAACCACCCAGCGCAGGCTGCTGGCAGAGCTGCATGGAGAACTTTTGTGAACTTTTGACTAGCCTGAAAATTCTGCAGTGATAAATCTGCTTTGACTCCAAATGGGAATTAAAATTAAAATGGAGAGAGAAAACCTGTTATGCTGCAAGTCACACCGGGTACCCGGGCAGCGAGGGGCTGTGAACAGAAGGTGTCCATCTCTCTCTTCTTCCAGTAGCCTATGGAGGTGTTCAGCACCTCCAACTCACCGGTGCCAGGCATCCCAAATGAGGCATCTGGAAAAGAAGGCAAATTACTCTGACGAATGTGACTTTATGGCAGGGATCAGGAGACAATTCAGCTGTCGCTGGAGTGTCCTTTACCACCGTCAGGTACAAGGCTGCATTTCTCTTCCCAGCAGCCACCCATCGCTCTCCAGCTCTGCAGATGAATAGAGCAGGCTCTTCACCAGCAAGAACCTCGTTCATTTAACCAGCTTGAGCTATGCTACAGAAAACAGCCAGGACATCATTGAACAAGATGGATTCCTACGGGAAAGAGTCCATGGCTGTGTGTTACAGTGAACCCTTCACCAGAATCCACTTTCCTCTTCTCTGTGTAAGCTAAAGAGGAGAAAGCTTTCAAACAAGGTTTGGCAGCCACAGTTAGGCGGAGGAGTCATGGTGCTAAATGAGCTGGGCTGTGCAAAACAGAATACTCAATCCAGTTCCTTTTCTGCCATCGTTGATCATTATTTACAATTCAAATGTCTACATTTTGGGGTTTCTTTTGTAGACTGAAAAATTGTAATTTTCCGTTTTTCAGTAATTCTCTAAAGATAATACTAAGTAGTTCTTTCCAAACACTGGTTAGATGACATCAATAGACTTTTCTGTAGCCCTCTTAAAACAACGGGCAAAAGCATGAGTTAAAATATTTTTAAAGCATAAGAGTTAAAATATATTTATAGCAAAACACATATTTGGAACACCTCAACCAGTTTGAGAGTTCAATTAAAAATGTATTTGAATATTTTTGGCTATGAAAAATCCGAAAAAATATTCTGAATAATTTTTGAATTTAATATGTAGGTATTAGAAGCAGAAATCAATCTGGTTCTAAATGTATCTAATAATTATATGATCAAGCTCATGGAGTGTAGAGAGTCCTTCATTATTGAGTGGGAAAGTGAATAAGTATCTTGTGTTAAAATAACTACATATAGGTTCATCCAGGCAGTGAAAACAACTGAGAGATGATAAGAAAAATAGTAGGGAGAAGACAATATGATAACAGCCTGGCAGTAAATGCAAAACTGTCTTAAAAAGGGGAGTGTTTACTTGTTCTCTGAGCCCTGAGCACACGAGGAGAGAAAATCATTTAATGAGGCAAATAAAACACAGAAAACTTTCCAGTCAGGAAGGGACATCCTGTGAGCCAAGGGATGTGAAATCTGGGCAAATTACAAATTCTCCTTATACAAAAGATGTTTTGAAAAGGGTTTTGCAGACATAGATCAGAAAAACTGCAGAGTTACTTGGTCAAACCAAAACACAGACTAAAGGATCATCTCCCATCTCTTCCAGCACCACGTTTCTAGCTTCACTACAGTTTATTAGAAGTAAAGTCTATGATACGGTATAAAGTACATCACTCTCAGGCAAAGGAGCTCCACTGAATTCAGTAGCAATCATTTGATTTCTGACAAATGAAATTTTGATTGTTGGAATCTTCTTAGTTCAAAAACCCCCCAATCAAACAAACAAAACGCCCCCAAACCAACAACTATTAACAAAACAAACTAAAATCAAAACAACACACACAGACCAAAAAGAAAACAAACAAAAAAAGCAAAACTTTTTCTTGCTAACCATCAAAAGCAAAAAACAACTTTTCAGCTGAGGAAAAAATAAGAGAACCAACAAAACAGCTCTGCCTCAAAGGCTGCTCATGGCAGCACAGAAAGGATGTTATGAGAAGGAACCCAAAGCGCTCCCCAGCAGGCAAGGGCAACTGTCCCTAAGCACTTTCTTTTGGCATGATTTGTAGAAAGTCATATTTTCTAAGTACAATTTTACCCAAACACATGGAGGTCTCCAATATCTTCTGTTTTAGGGGAATGTTCAAATACGAGATGCTAGCAAGCCATTATTTTATAGCTCAACACAGCAGCCTGTTATTAGCCTCTTACACCACTGAACATCTTTACTGGAGAAATAGTTTTTAATATTCTCTCGTCTTCCATTTCCAAATTGAAATGTGAAACTGTGAGGTGCTAAAATCTCTAAATTGCCCCAGGATTTATTTTTTAAAACATGGGTTTCTCTGGATTGGATGTGGTTTTTTACCTTCTCATTTACTTATGGAAACTAAATGTGAAGTTCTTACAATAGTGATGTTAAGCTGCTCCTATAACATATTTCTCTTCCTCCCACCATTGTGCTTCTCATGAGATTATTTTTTCAGTCTAACACTGCTCAGGAGGCTCTAACAATTTAAATAAGCTGCAGGTTATTAATCAGAAATGAAGACTTTTACAGAAATGAGCACAAATTGAAAGCTATACCTGTTTTTAAGAACAGCGGTAATTAATGAGGGAAGCAATGCAGGTCAGCCTAACAAGGTAACTGTTGGCAACTGAGCATCACAAAACACTGGAACAGTGCAGGAGATCTGGGTCTGACAAGATTTTTAATAAATAAAGACTAAAAAAATGCAAATTATCTATCTAAATAGAGATGAATGTATACCACTAGTGTTCCTGGAACAGAGATAATTTTAACATTGAGCTTGTAGCCAGAAAATGGAAAGCTGTGAGAAGATTTTCAGATACC
Organism: Todus mexicanus; assembly: GCA_013389965.1. Taxonomy (NCBI): domain Eukaryota; kingdom Metazoa; phylum Chordata; class Aves; order Coraciiformes; family Todidae; genus Todus; species Todus mexicanus. The sequence goes on from WEIS01084479.1 coordinate 31,510, forward strand.
TTCTGAATTCATTGGGCTGCGTGGCAGACACACAGAGATCATTTGCACCCCGAAGTAACTTCTTTAGTGGGTGGGTGGCCAACAAATTCAGCACTGCTCAACAGGAATGCTCTTTAACAGGCTTGGCCCAAGAAATTCAGAAACAAAAAAAAATAGGGAGGAAGGGTGTTCAAGTTAGCTGAAAGTATTTTCTAGGCACAAAACCTGTTAATAAATGTTATTAGTAGAAAGTCCTTTCATGTGGATTTTGGGGAAAATAATGTCTGTAACTTAGAACAAGTAAGCAAGTCACGGTTAGTCACCTCTTCCAAAAACATAAGAAGGGCAAAAGTTGCTCTAAAAATAGAGAGAAAAAAGGAATCAAATGCAAGTATTGAAATTCTTATTTATAGGAGAAATTGTAACGAACAAATGGCAAGAATGAGATGAGAATATCGATAGCTTAACTTGCTTCACTTTTCCTAAAACCCACAAATATATTCTTATGCTGTGGCAATAATGCACTTGCGGTAATAGCCAAGGATGGTGGTGAGGCAAAGAGCAGGACAGAAATTTAAATAGGGAGCAGAAAATTAAGTCTAAAATTCACTTCTCGTCTCAATTATCAATAATCTACGCTGAGTATATTACCTGGAAAACGGTCATGTTTCAAGATGAAGGCAGCCAAGGAAGCACCGCGCTGCATGGTTTATTGCAGCTAAGCAGGAAGCTCCTGGCAGGACACCACAGAGATGGAGCTGCTGCACACCCCGACCAACCAGGCTGAAGGCTAAAAGGAACGCCAGGCAGGAGATCATCAACCATAGTGGGACTACACATATACAGTGGCACCAGAAGGGGGGAAGGTGGATCATGATGAACTCCTTTCACCAGGACACGTCTGTCCCTGGAGGAACAGAGACTGATCACTTGCCAGGGTTGATGCCCTTCAGTATGATCTGAGAATAATGAAAAAAAACACAGCAATTTTTGCTAAAAACCAAAAAATACTCCTCTTCTTGAAGTAGATTGTGGTGGCAAATCATGCATTATACAGGACTTTCTGAGGCGAGCTCTGAGTTTAGGATGTTGCTGAACTTTCCCTCGCCAGAGTGGCCATTGCATAGACTTCTCTGAGCCTGTACAGACCACTTCCTTTCAAGGCCTCAAGCTACCCCAGGGGAGGGTTAGGTTGGAGCTGAGGAACAATTCCTTCCCCACTGTCAAGGGTTGCCCAGGCGTGTCCCAGGCTGCCCAGGGCAGGGGTGGAGGCCCCCTGATCCCTGGAGGGGTTTCCAAGCTGTGGAGATGTGGTGCTGAGGGACAAGGGGTAGTGGTGCCCTGGCAGGGCTGGAGAATGGCTGGACTCAATGATCTTAAAGGTCTCTTCTAGACAAAACTATTCAATGATTCTCTGATTCTGTTTTAGACACTGAACATTAGCAGCAATCCAACCCCAAAGCTCAGAGTTGGTGAAAACAGCCCATCAGTGCTGGAGAGCCCCACTGCAGTTCCACAGGGTGTCAGGTGGGAGCCTGGGACATCACAGCTGAGGCATAAGGTAACACGGGACAAAGAGGACACATTTGTTAACACCCCTGGAAGGTGCACTGGTGGTGAAGTGGAGAAAATAAAACACCTGTGGGAGGAAAAATATTTTTAAGGAAAGTGAGCCAGCAGGTTAAGTGACAAGTAAACAAGACGGGACAACTCAACATCCCAAGTGTGCAAAACCATTTGTGAAGGGGTAATACAAGCAGTCTTGCTGGTCTGCTGTTGGTGTGTAGTCTGAGCACATTCAGATGGAGTAGAGAACCGTACAACGTTTTGAGAGGGAGAAGTAGAATACAAAGACTTCAGATGCAGACACCACAACAAGTTCAGGCGAAGGCAGAACTCAGGTGCGGTTGGAGGTGACAGCTGATGGATTTTTTCACTAAATAGGCATTGAAAAAACAGGAAGGGATATTGCTGTACAACCAGAGAAAAACACATTCTGTAGCTATATTTAAGATCATGCAGTGTTTCAGACAACCACAAGCCCATTAGCGCGACCTCTGCATTATATGGGGCTCTAGATCAAACTGGGAAGAATAACGAGGAAAGGGGCAACAGGACAAACTGCTGCAGCATAAGTGAAGGTCAATTTGATATCTGTATAAAACCAGCTAATTAAAGGTCTAGAGTAAGCAGGCACAACGTACCTCATCCATGAGAGCTTTGGCGAGATATTTAAAGTCGACCACGCTGGAGGAGACAGGAGCTGGTTAAACCACAGAGCACATGAGAAACCAGCCAAGGTGAAGCAGAGCAAGGTGAGCAGGCTTTCTGATGATATGAGTTTTGGGGCACTGCCAGTATCTGAGGAAGATCAGAATATTTTATGGGAATAACTTAATGATTATGAGGCTCGGAAAGATAGAAACAGTTTAAATTCAAAAGTGCGACATGCACAAGTGCAAATCATGCCTTACCAAAAAGACAGCAAAAATGTCTGCTCCGAGTTGACTCATCATCAGCTGAGAGCTAAAAATGACAAAAACGTCTGGGCAAACCAAGGCATTATTAGGGGAGCTACAGTGTGTTGCAACAGAAAAAAAGGTAATTAAAAAAATTCAAAACCCAAGGATTTATCTGTATCAGCCTTTCCAGGGGAGATAAAGATGTGTTAACATGACCGTACAAAGCATTAAGGAAATTCTATCTGGAGAATGATTGATAATTCTAATCATTCACACTCAAAAAAGACAAAGTCATAAGTCACTAAGTCTATCTTACCAATGAGACCCAAACAGCCTGCCCCGTTTATCTTCGCAAAATGAAGCTTGAAATTGAACATATTTTCGTAAAGTGGGGTAAACACCATCAAAAAAACACGTAACAGTCACTGTAGTAGCAAAGATAGGGTCATGAAAACAAATACACAACTGCCAGATACTTTTGGACTGCAGACAGGGACTAGTTCTACCACAGAGTGAATAAGGAAGGGGCTAACGGGAAATAGAAGAGTTGAGGTAATTAAATTCCCCCATGGCACGAATCTTGAGGCAAGTCAATAAAATGAAGTTTAGGAGTAGCCCTCTAAAATCAAGTCACAGGAATAAAAAGGATAAGAATTAAAAATCCTAATACATTTAAGATAGAGCTCCATGAGTTCATGGAAGAAATGCTAGTTCAGTTGGCTGAGCTAGCAGGAGGCTGGACATGCTGGCCCGTGCAGCTGAACGTCCTTGCATTGCTTCTTTAGAAATGTGCAGGTCCATTAAAGCGTTCAAAAAGCTGTGAGCCACATTAGACTTTCAGAACGACTTGACCATTCCTGATGTTTCTATTCTGAGGAAACCAACTAAACCCTCTGACGTTCACTGAGAAATTCAGAAACAGCTTCATCGTGAGCAAATATATCCATCTTTATTCCATCTTTTTGACAGTTATAAACCAGTGCCAAGGTGGAAAATGAATCTCTTTGCCCCTCTCCATTCTTGAGCTGTACGCCACAAGGAATTAGACATTATTTCTGTTCCTTGTTAACTGTGTAACACAGCCCTGTGATTTATACTCTTTAAAGGGATTCTGCGATTCAGATCTTTCCAGGAGCCCTAATGAAGGCCATTATGTACTCTTAACATGCAATTAATGTATGTTTCAAATTAGCGGGTCTCCTTATTAATGCTCTGCTGTTATGCTGATCTGATGTTTCCTTATACGAAACAATGAAACAAAATAAATGAACCCCTGTTCAGCAGGAGCTGTCAAATTAGAAACGGTTACAAAGCAATAATTAGGGAAAATGGATCACAGTGTTCAGGCTTCAGCAGTGATTGTCCCTCTGTGGGCCATTAACAAAATCTAGTCATTGGATCTTCATGCAATTTTAATGAAGCCACAAGTAAACAAAGCGCACAACAGTGCGGGGAGGAGTTTGCTCACTTCATCAGGCAGACTTGCATTTAATATTGGGGGTTTTCTGCCTCCTTGCCTATCCTTTGCTACTCATGCCAGTGATTCTGGTTAAGGAGGATTCGTTTCAGGCTTCCTCTCACACCATGGTGTTTGAGAAGCTGCGATGCCTTCTGACCCCTGTGGTGCAGGTCAGCTGCAAGGGTCTCAGAGGACTGGGCTACGACTGTTGTATTTGCTTACTTGTGAAGGTACAGGAACCACGAGGAGACTCTGGAGATCCTGTAACAAACCTGCAGCTGCCCAGGGGACAAACCCCAGCGAGGACCCAGCTCCACGCCCATTCTCCTCTCACAAGTGCCATGCGAGGAGAAACCGCGAGTACTGAAGCTCCCAGCGCTCGCAGGAGGCGCTTTGCTCCTTTTCTGCCTTGTAAGGGCAATTTCAATCAGCCCAGTGCCCGGGAGCGGCTGGGGACGGGGGGCAGGACCGCCCGGCGCCGGGCGGCGAGTTGCCCCATCTGGTGGCCGCTGGAGGGGGCCGGGGAGGATGAGGAGAGCAGGGGCGACACGGCTCTGCCGGGGCTGCTTCTTGTTTTAACGCTTCTTCACAAATCAGTTCGTTTATCGGGGGGTGGGGGGCAAAGGGGCTTCGGCACTTTTGCCTTCAGTGCGTCTGGAGCGTGTTGACTGAGCTGACGATGATGAGTAGGTTCATTCATTTTCTGGATAAGCATCTGTAAAGAGAGATTAAATCCTCTGGTTTCTTAAGTGGCGATACCATTGCTCCTTTATTTCCAGATTCATAAGCCACTTCTGCCTTTTCCCAGAAATTCCCTTTGAGGAATCTGCTGACAATCCTAAACTGGCCTCTCATTTTGGGCTGGAGAGCCTTGCTGCTTCAGATGTGCTCATGAAAGTTATGGAATTGAAAGCTGCTCTCTGAAATAAATATTGTTTTGGGTTACAAGAAAAGGAGTTTAAGTCCTGAAAATATTTAGCATCCAGAGAGCTTTAAGGAAGATGATGTTCCAGTTACAGAGTATTCTCCATCACTCTGGCTGGGCAGAACACAGATACTCTCATGTTTCCTCTCTGGGGCATCCTCAGGCCACCACTCAGTTTGCAAAGCTGCCTCAGGTAGAGCCAGGAGTTCATTCTGTCTCCCTGGGTAAAGGCTACCCATGCAGAGGACTTCAGACACATTCAGCAAGGCCTGCGAGAGCACGGGAGGCTGAAATTAAGTGGCTCCCTGGTCACACGCAAAGAAACTTGTCCATTAACCAGAGAGATTGTGTGGTCTCCTCTGGAGAAATTCCAAATCTTCCTAGGCACAATCCTGGGCAACCTGCTCTGGGTGACCTTGCTGGAGCAGAGGGGTTGGACAAGACGATCTCCAGAGGTCCCTTTCCAATCCCTGCAACATTGGGATTCTGTGATTATCACTACATGAAAACCATTGCTCTCATCAGCCTGTCGAACCATTCCAAGGCCATGAGCCAGGTGGAGAGACCCTCACAGTGAGAGGGATGCTGCTGGGGCGTTGCAGGGATGCGGGGGTTTTCTTTCTCTGGGTCACTGCGATGGGTGTTGCAATGCCCTCCGGTAAATCACAGCTGCCACAGCAGAGTAGCGAGTGGCAAAGCTCCAGAGGGTATATGGCAGCAAATAGCTGTAGTTTGAGCCAAGCACCACCAGCCCAGGTGTCATTGCAAGGCAGGCAGCTGGCCCAGAGGTTTGAAGGGTACGTGCATTGACATCTGCACTGAGCCAGTCTGGGGAGTTATTAAGTGTCTTCTTTTTGTGTTTTGTTTTCTTCTGATGTTTTTCAAAGGTTTTAGTCTGAAGCAGTCACCTGTAGATAGCTGGATGAGGCTGATATTGTCTCTGGCGACAGGAGTCCAAACCTTGGGAGATGGATGTCTTATGAGAAAAGAAAATGCTTGTCACTGCTTCACTTGATGGCATTTCCACAATATTTACCTGGGAAATGGGCACACAGAGCTTGAACTCCCCAGCCACTCCACTGACCTGCAAAGCCCAGGTGCAATTCAGCCAATATCCCCAGTGCCTCCAATTCCACCACCACATTATACATTTCCCTGGATCCCTGAGCACGTCCTCTCATGCCATGTGACATGGCTGCTGCCGTGGGCTACAAAGCCCATCCTTAGGTGGAAGCTGCATTTCAAAATCAGATTTGATAATCTATCCCAAGAAAGAGAATGACTGGACAAAAACAGGTTTGATGTAAAATTCTGTAAGTGAATTAAAACTGTAAAACTGACAAAGTTGGAAGCTAGGAATGAAACCTTCACATACAACACAAAATTACTTTTATTGATTTTCTCTAACCTCACATTAAGTTATTCCTCCTTATTTTAAAAGTCAGATGTATTTTTTTTCCTGTCCTTTTCTGCTGACTGGCTGTTGGTTTTGTTTCGAATAATCGTTTTATGTGATAATCTTGAAGATCCTAATGCTATGCTGACCCCACAGTAATAAAGCAGCCTCAAAGAAATAACCATCTTCCTCCCACCCAGTCCTACTGCAGGTTTCTTGTACAAGAAAATTGTACAAGCACTGGGGAAGACATAGGCTTGGCAAACAAGATGTAGATATCAAAAAATCCAGGACAGACATGAAAATGACATTCTTATCTTACTTTTCTCTTCAGTACCTGTCAAGGGCTAAGGTTAATGGAAACCACTGTCTCAGTTTTTAAAAGCCTTTTCCCCCTCATCCAGCATTAAGAAAAACCCTAAAACTGAAGAGCAGAATTTGGCAAACTCATGAAAATAGATTCTATACCCAAACAACCATAAAAACAGACACTCCTCTCATATCACTTCACATCAAACCTAGAAGATTCCAAGCTTTTGGGCCGGTCCTGTCCTCATCCTAACCCCTCACTGAGATCCGGCTGCACATCAGGCCCTGCATCACTTGTGCATCACTTCCTCTATATGAAGTACCAAAGCGTGTCTATACTTTATTTCCTTATCATTGGCTGGATTTAGGTCCCACCACAAGATAAGTAATCCTCTTCTGCTGGTGAAGATAGCATTCTTTCTGCTATTTTCTAGAATAAACTGGTAAAAAAGTTATGCAAACAAGCACATCTGCAACTGGCGTCACAGAAGTTAACTCCATCGCAGGGAACTTGGGCATATTCTTACTGAATTTCCTTTACCCTTAAGGGATTCCTACATCTGCAGAGAAGGACCATCCGCTGAAAGATGCAGCAAATAAAAAGAAAATAAATCTTATCACCTCTCAGCTTTCACTCCTTGTATGTTACGTGACCTATTATAAAGATAGAGGATGGAAAAGTTCAACTGTCCCTACATCAGCTGAGCAGCTTCTCTCTTTTGTCGTAACTTTGTTATTTTCTCAGTGACTGTTTCTAGGAGATAGAAAGATCATGCTTCGAACACGTTTTCCTTCACTTTAATTCTAAAGGAAAACAACTTTGAAAAGATTCCCGTGTCACAGGCCTGTCCTAATGCACTGACTGTACTATTCAAGGTTTGTCTTGCATCAGTGGATTGCTGTGCGAAAACAAGTGTAAGGAAAGCCAGCATGACACAAATTCTGGTTCCTTTTTCAAATCTACTTTGCTTTTGTCTATAATCCACAGCCTCTGGTGGCAACACAAGGCACCATTCCCTGCAGGAAACTTGGAACAAAAGTTCTTGAATAAAATATTCTATGAGAATTGTTGCTGTTGCTTGCTAGCGGGGCCGAGCCTGCACTGTCTGAAAGCAGACTGCTCTTAGCAATATCACTGTAGTCTGCCTGCTTGTTTCCACAGCTGATTCTCTCCTTGTGCCCAACAGCTAAATAAACCGTTTGGTGTCACTGTTAACTTAAAGCCTGCGCTGATCACCCAGTAGGAAGCAAGTCAGATTCTACACAGTTTGGGGGTTTTTTTAAATAAGATTTTCCAGCCACAGTCCTCTTTTAGGTACCATGTTTCCTCTTATTAGTTAACTCTTTCTTGGGCTACATTATTCACAGAATATTGTGTCTAAAGCAGACTTCATCTGTGACTGAGTTACTACTGAGACAGAAGAATGTGGGATATGAAAAGTGAGATTAATAAATGGCACGCGGACAATTTGCTGACAACCTGATGGATGACTTAACTGCTGCTTTGGAGGAAATAATGCTATGGCACGAAATTCAGAATGGATGTGAGTCTGGAGGCTTCCTCATTTACTGTGCTTTACATCAATTCTGAGCAAGGGCTGGAGGCACTGTGCACGTGTCAAACACATCTACATCTTCCAAAACCTGGCTGCTCTTAGTTTCCTTTAGCTCTACCTGAAATTTCCTTAAAGCTAAGAGGTATGTACACTTACCTTCCTACACATCGGCCAAATTACCCAATTTCTTGCCACAATAAGGCAACAAATGTACCAAGGGCTTAAAATACAAATCCAGCTGGAAGAATTACACAGACAATTATAAGAGTGGGTGGGCTGGCCTTCCTCAGAGCAGACAGACAAGCAGAAGGCAGTGCCTTCCCTTCCCCACCACTGCTTTGCCACAGCTTGCCCAGACTAGGATTGTGCACTCTGCCTTCAAGGAGAGTTAAAAAAACCCCCTAGCAAACATCAGCCAAATGAAAAAAAAAAAAAGGGACTTAAGAGGAAAAGTCTCTGCCAATATTTTTGTCTGAGGTAAAACTCCAACTCTTAAATAGTTGAATATCTAAACATAATTACCCCATTCATGAGATTAGTGAAAGTCAAGTCTGGCATTCACCCCCATGCCAACCAGAACTCAGCATCCATAAACCCCTGAATTATGGCCCCAAACCCCTAGATCAGGCATCATAGCCTGAGTCATTTGTGCTCATAGGAACAGAAAAAGAAAAATGTTCCTTAAAAACAAATGTTCACCACCCTCACGAACTCATGTGTTCACATTGCCAAGCAACCATGCTGCATCTCTGCACCTCCGAGACCCACAGGTCACAACCCAGTGTCAACAGAAAAGTTTGAGAGTCCAGGCAGGATTATGGCACATGAATATTGATACGGGAAAAGACAGAAAAGGATATATCTATCTGCAGCTCTATTTTATGAATTGATAATGTTCATGGTGGCGCTACCAGTATAAGAACCTGGTGTTATTAAAAAAGTCAAGACAAACACAGGTGGTTTTCAACTTGCAAAGATTTGGTTATCCAATCTGCAGGTCAAGCAGATATTTTACAACTACTGTGTAAAAACCCTGAAGAGTTGGATCTTAGCCCTCACTGACTTATTCCAGAGGGAAGTAGCACTTATTTTTACCAGCAACAGCGGATATATTCCATTCTCTTCCCATGTCAGTGTATTTTCATGTCTTCTCTTGCCAAATGTGTTAGGTAGGGCCATGCTGTACTAGGATATCAATTATTTCTGAGGACAGGGAGCCCAGAGTGGAGTATACCACTTCTTTGCACCTTTCTCAGGAAGTGATTGTCCCCTGATACCCAGCACCAGTGAGGCTGCACCTCAAATGCTGAGTTTCAGTCTTGGGCCACTCACTCCAAGAAGGACCTTGAGGGGCTGGAGCGTGTCCAGAGAAGGGCAACAAATCTGGGAAAGGTTCTAGAGCACAAGTCTGGTGAGGAGCAGCTGAGGAACCTGGGGTTGTTCAGCCTGGAGAAAAGGAGGCTTAGGGGAGACCTTCTGGCTCTGCACAACTCCCTGACAGGAGGTTGGAGCCAAGTGGGGTCAGTCTCTTCTCCCAAGGAACAAGAGATAGACAAGAAGAAATAGGCTCAAGTTGGTCCAGGAGAAGCTTAGACTGAACATCAGGAAAAATTTCTTCCCTGGAAGGGTTGTCCAAGTCTGGCCCAGGCTGTCTAGGTGGAATCCCCATACCCTGAGGTGTTTAAAAAACACATACATAGAGTGCTGAGGGACATGGCCTCGTGGTGACCTAGGAGTGCTGGGTTAATGGTCGGACTCAATGATTTTCCAACATAAATGATTCTATGATACTCAGGTCCAAGGCTGAGCAGAAGTGGAAGAAGGGATAGATGCAGACGGGATTGCCTGCTACGTCATGCCTCTGCCATGCCATTCATCAGAGAAGTAGCAGCAGCCAGGAGATGCACCATGGGCTGGGGACAGGTTCCAACAAGGGGAACACAAACCAGCTATTGTTTCAATAATGGGTTTAATTGGCTCTTCTCCAGCACAGGCAGTTGAAGGAGTTAATTGGAATAGGGACTGCATTGAGAAATCCAGGTAAGCTCAGAGAATTTCTAAACTAATAACTAAACACAAGGAGATTAGAAAGTCAGATAATTTAAGAGAAGTGAGAGAGAGAGAAAAGTAGACTAACACATTCCTGTGCTAAAGCTGCTAGTGTTTACCCACCACCCTTACAAGCATCACACTCACCAAGTGAAAGAATCACAGAAATTCGTCAGGCAGATGTTGTGCTTTTATCACAAAATCTCACTGGCACGATGAAAGCAGGCGAGGGCTAGAGCAGTCAGATAGCACAGCAACATCATCTCTGCCATCAGTGGAGAAGGATTAACCAGAGGGGTGAAGATTTGTGACGGATATCAGAGCGCGGCTGGTAGAGCATTTGCTGTGAATGCAGAGCAGAAGCAATGCAGAAGCCAGAGGAGCGGTTCAAAGAAACATTATTCATGGATCTCTGAAAAAACAGAAAGAGGGAACGAGGTGAAAGTTATGGACGGGAGGAGGCAAAGACAATCCTGGAGCTGGAGGCAGCAAACACAGGGGGACAGGTAGTGGTCACAGGGTCAAAGACAGATGTGTTGTGTTTCATTTTCCAAATCATATATGAAATACGTTATCAAGAGACAAAGTGAAGCTTCCAAATAGTATCTTCACAAGTTCAAGCATGATCAAGCATACAGTAAAAATCTAAGTTACTGAAGAGGTGATTTGAAATAATCATGCAAGCACAAGAAAACTATTAAGGCCTTGATAGCTCTGGCAAAAGAGGGCAATAGGGGCATATCCAATTTAGATTACAAACAGTGAGAACCATCGCATTTTGGACGGCATTATGCATTGCCTGTGGAGTGATTTATTTCATTGAGAAGTTGTAGCAAGTGAGATTGCAGCAAACCAGGGCCTCACTCTCTAGACAATGCTGGACCCGTGCACAATACACCGTGTTTGCACATTTCTTCCACACACTCATCAATAATTCTTGTGTAATTAACCAAAACTGGTGAGGCATGTGCTCAGCTTAGACAGTTTCAAAGGCAGGAGGGTTTGCTTTGGTCAGCAGCCCTTAGCCAGTGATCTCTCCAGTAAAGGGAAAGCATTCAACAGCTGAGAGTCCGCAGCTAAAGGAGATGTCATGGTTGCTCCTTCCATTCCCCAATTCACAAGCACTTGACTTTAGTAGTGAAAGTCTATACAAACAGGCACGGTTCATGAAGTGCAGCTTTTGGCTCTGAGATCCTGTTGTCCTCTGCTCTGGTCTTTCATCTCCTAATTCTCATCCTCCCTCAAATTCTATTGCCTAAGCTGAGAGCCCCAGGCAGCTGCTGTGGTCCTGCACACCAGGTAATGTTTGGCAAGGTGCCTCCTGGGAGGGGGTAGAGGCTCAGAAGAGTGTTACTCCTGCTGTAGCATTTGTGTAGATCATTGACTGGAGAGCACCTGGTTATGGCTGCTTGTCCTCTGTCCCTGGCATGCATAGGCTCCCTCTTGGTTGCTGCTGTAGAAGGACCCTCAGTTTGCCGGCAGAGCTAGGCAAAGAGTTTGTGCATTAGGGGCTCTGTAGGAGATTGGAGATGTTGGAAATTTAGTCTCCAGAGATCAATGAGTTATCTTCCACCAGGTATAAAAATCAGAAAGTCTTTGCATTTATACTCAGCCTGCCTGGAAAGGTACATCACGCTGCCCATGGGGATGATCTCACATAAATATTTCATCCCCTGGAGACACTGCCCAGCAGGGAAGTTACCTTTTTCACAGGTAACTCACACTTATCTGGAGACAAGGCTTTACCACGAGGGAAATGAACATCATCACAGTACTGGGATGTTACCTCTAATTGTAAGTAAAATTCAGATTAACTGTGTCTCGGACTGTGAAGCCTTGTCCAGCTCCTCAGCTAACAGAGGGTCACTCTGATCTCAGTTAGGAGCTGTGGATCTACAACAGCAGATGTGCAGCAGAAGCCACGCATGCCCCTTGTTCCTCCACCACTGGCACCTGCGTGCCGCAAGGCACAGCTCTGTCATCCCAGAGAAGCAGCCAAGCGCCCAGTGGGAGCTCCTCCAGGGCAGGACTGGGGCAGAGAGCCCCAAGCATCTGCCTGCCCTCCCTCTACCACACTGAATATTGCAGATACAGTGGGGGCAACAAACACAGAGGTTGCCCTGGTACAAAAGCTCACCTGCTCTCCAAAGACCCTAATTAGATATTTCAGGCAATGAAATAGATTTTCGTCACTGGCTGGGCAGACACTGGGGCTTCAAGAACATCAAACAGAGCACGGCTACTGTGACACAGTTGCAGCAGCACATTGAGTGCAAAGACCAGCGTGCTTACAAGTATGCAATGTTGGTTTATGACTAGTTTATGCTATAAATTGAAGGAAGAGTGGAATGCAGATAGCTGTAGGGAGCAAGGTCAGCGCCAAGGGAATAGACACCAAATTTTCGAGATCATGTGATTACAGAATGTGCCGACTTGAGACGGAAATGCCTATTTTGGGAGTATATTAAAAGCAGCTCAAAGGCTTTCTGTTTCACCTCTTAAGCTCCACATATTCTGCCTTTCTTGGCATTTTCCCACAGCCTGATGTGCCCCGGAGAGCTGGCTGGGTTTGCTGGGTACAATAGGTCAGACCTGCCAACATATGTTGGGCTAACAGGGATTCTGCACTTCCCCCTGGAGATGGCCATAGGAGAAACTCTCCATTCATCTACAGTGAAGATGTTCTTACATAAGGCTAGGCAAAGCTTGCAAAAATATTTAGTCTGAATATTACCACAAATGTTTGAATTATTTACCTCCGACATACTGTTTCTTATCTGTTCCCCTTCTGCAAACATTCATAAACCAGGGTTTTGCTGGCACAGCTATTTACAGGAGGAGAATATCAATATAACATGCATGAATATTCACATAGCGATAAAATTTTACATTTACAAGCACCAATATGTACACCAACACATTCATTAAGCCACAGGAAAAAAAGTACTGCCACATGATTTACCCAGCCAATTGCACGCAGCTGTTGCATCTCTACCCAGGGCTCACAAGGTACTATGAATGAGTAGCCCGAAGAGACAGATCCATTAACATTTGTAGAATGCACTGACTAATGCACGGGTTTAATGAAATGAGATTGTGAAATTATTTTTATTAATGACATTTATGAATTCGAAAGCTTTGCAGATGCTGTAGCAGTGAACTGCTAATGCACAAGCAGAGAAATACATGATAATCACAGAATAGGCTGTAATATAATATTATTATTCTCTACAGTTGTTTTCACTTTATAGTAGCACCTGTGATAAAACCATTTCCAACTGCCAACAGCATTGCTTAACTTCCAAAAGACACAGATCTGATTAATCTCATGCAATATCTGAAACCTCTGCTGTCTTTTTTATATGAATGGGGGCGGGGGGTTAAGCTAGTGTCTTCACCTTAATCCATGTAGTATTTTTATATACTGAAACATCTAAACTACACACAAAATGGGGTTAGAAACAAATATATGTAGCACTCTACTCTTGAAACGTGCATTTCCTTGAAGCAGGACGTGGAAGCAACAGTCCTTAAGAGCGATCAAGGGCTCAGTCCTTCCGAGTGCTAAAGGACACTGTAATGGGTAAGGAGATTCTGAAGCAATTTTATATATAACCCTATTGTCATCCCTTTATTCCTTGATGCCAACCTTATCCCCATGTGCAGTGTAGGTGAGAGCCCTAGATGACAGGGGCTTTCAGGAAAACATTGCAGAGGAAAGCTCAGAGCTATGGCATGCAGAAGAGCAAGCTGCTGGATAAAAAGCTTTCAGACAGTTTTTGAAAGAAATTTACTATGTAGGTTCATATTCAGTGTGCATATAATAATCCTACAGAGATTGTGCCTGGATATTGAAGAAAACAAATGGTATTTGGAATACTGTAAGTAAGGGTTTTTACAGAAGCTCAGGAAAACTGCCTGTTCTTTATGCAAGCTCTCCAAAATGCACCTCATAAACACTGTCAGTTAACAGCCAGTTCCCCCTCAACCAAAGCAAAACCTGATCTTACACAGAACATGCTGTGATTCCCCTCCCTGCCCATCTTTCTTCTATTAGTTTTTCTGCTCCTCTCCCCTGAACACCCAACGGTTTTTCCCAGTCCCCAAACCTCTTCACTCAGAGCAGACTTTGCTCAGGAGCCCTGGTCCCCTGGCAGTCAGAGCACATGCTCCTTTGACCTCTCTTCAGTGAGGCACGCTGCTGTGCAGTGTTTTTAACTCCAACAGTGCCTCAGAACCTCCCATTTCATCTTAGCACAGCCTCTTCCTAGCAGCCTGCCTTCCTTCCCGCTTCTCGGAGTGAAATGGGAACGCTGTATCTGACGACATAATCCCCATTTGCCCCCCTGGATAATCTACTGAGGACAGCAGATTTTGCTTCTTGGTGTTTGCACATTTAAAAATAAAATTTCTGTAGCATGTTGCTAGAGCAGAGTACTTCAATCACACCATTTTAGCATTTCTTCATTTGTTTGGTTGGGG
>WEIS01084480.1:0-17930 GCA_013389965.1 Todus mexicanus
CTGTCAGAACCAGGGGCCAATTTGGCAAAAGAGGGAGTTTCTCGTGTTGGTGCCGCCTCTTTCCTTTTAGAGAGAAGGAGAAACAGAGGAAGTCACATGCAAAATTACACAGAATGGGAGGGTTTGGGAGGCACCTCTGGAGATCATCTCATCCAACTCTCCTGCTCCGGCAGGGTCACCTGGAGCAGGGGGCCCAGGATCACATTTTCCAGGCAGGTTTGGAATCTCTGCAGAGAAGGAGACTCCACAACCTCTCTGGGCAGCCTGGGCCAGGCTCCAACACCCTCACACCAAACAAGTTTCTCTTCCTGCTCAGATGGAACCTCCTGGGTTCNGGCGGAGTTCAGTAAAGGCAAAGCTGAAAGTCTTGTTAAGCATTTTTTCCAGTCCTATTCCACGTGTCTTATCTCTTACCTGCTGTCCCAGTGCATGCAGAGTGTGCTGCTTCTGCCTCCCTGAATATACACCTCCCCAGCCCCCAACGTGTTAAAAAACATAGCAACTGCTCGTTGCAGAGTTGGGAAACAGCACTCTGAGTGGTTGAGCCTGGTGTGGGCCAAAGCTCTTTGCCAGTTTCCCTTCTACTAATTCCAAGTAACGTAACCACAGGACACGCCGTCGCATGAAGACACAGTGAACCAACGCTTCGCAATCGTCAGGGACCCGTAGATACTTGCTAGGGTGGAGTGCTGCCCAGTTTGAAGTTACTTGCTCTTTTCAGTCCGTTTCGAGAGTAGAATTAAACAAGTCAGCCACCATCTGGTTCCAAGACACTGAGTTTAGCAAAAACAATAAAAGCCTGGCTCCCCTCTTTTCTCCTCGCTCGTGCTGCTCTTCTCTGATTGGGGACAACCAGTTCAAATACGTGAGTAGAACGCGAGCTGCGAACATGAAAGGCAGGGAGACGAGGCAGCACTTGAAACTAGGTTAGAGATGAAACGAGCCTGAAATTTGGCAGCTGTAGGCAAGGCTGGGTGGCCCGAGGGAAATGGCTCGAAATGATTGATGAAATAAATGATTAATGAAATGGTGTGATTAGCCTATCGCGGGATTGCGTTGCTGTTTGGATCCCAAAAACGGCAACGAAGAGGAGCCATGTGGATGTGAGTGATAGAGAGGAAAGAGTGCAAGAGCAGCGTGTCCCAGAAGGCAAGTGGATCCCTCATGTCAACCCCATGTTGGCTTTATTGCACCCTGTGGGGTTTAAAATATGCCCCTCGCTGCCACCCTCTTCAGGGGATTGATGCATCATTTGGTCTCTGGGTTCACCATCTGCACAGCTCGCTTTTCTCTGTGTAGGCAGCTACAGAAGAAGGCATTTAATTTTACGCATTGATATCGGCTCTTACCTCCACTGCCATCCGCTCAACACCTGGGCAGAGCTGATTTTATTTTGGTGTATGAGGAGTATCGGATCTCCTGGACTTCCATAGGCTTTGTAGAGGGGCAGTAGCAACCTTGGGGTCTCGGATCTCACTCTGCTTTTTCCCGGCAGATAATTATTTCAGGAAAGCAGAACGTTGGTGTGAGTTGTTCAAAGAAGAGCTAATCTGTCATGCTGAGAGTTGCGTCGGTGCAGCCTAAATAAGAGATCGATCTGTGTTTATACCCCCCGCCAACTTCTTGGAGAGGGAAGATTGCAGAACTTAGAGAGCGGCTTGTGGGAACTCGTTGCATCTGCTGTTAGATTAATAGTTTCAGACTTTGGAATGACATAACTGTGCCCTCGAGGGTTTTGTGTTTGGTGTTGTGTTGGGGTTTTTTTCCAGTTAAAAACACAAATACATCACTGTTGCTCAGGTCAAAATGTTTACAGTGTAAAATGCTGCCAGTCAAACTCTTTTCTTTAGGAGTTAGCTTGAAGAACCAGTCTCTTTAGGCCCATCAGATGACTTCTTTTATTGTTCCAGAACTGCAGACACATCTGTTGGCTTTCCATGGCTAGTGTGTCCTAACAAATGGCTACCTCCTGTTGCAAAAGCTGATGTCAATAGATGCACCAGGAAGATGCTGTTTCTTCCTTCGGACTCGGATGGCTGGAGTCGAAATATATATGTGCATGCACACACACATATATGTGTATAGAATGATAGAGCAGAGGGAGAATCTGGCCTTGTGGGCAAATGAATACGTCCTTGGAGCTTTACTTTCTAAGTCTAAGTTGTTTCTAACGCAGGAAACAACGCTGACCTTCTCTCGCGAAACATTTGGGGTTCCATTGATACTGTCCTAATCGAGGGTGTAGCCAAATTGCCAAAGTTATTTAAAATTCCTTTCCCCCTGTTCATTCTGACCTTGCAATCTAGTGTTTAATAAATGCTCTACAATGCCAGGAATCAGATAGTTTAATAGGTTGTCACTTCAGGTTTATGTTATTTTAGCATTTGCATAACTGCATTCATGATCGTGGCGCTTAACCCGAAGCCACCACAGAAGTTCTAGCTTCTTGGCTCACCCAGCAACAGAAAGCAGGGTTTGGGGGTAGATCGCAGGGGTTGATTTTCTCATGGGGTGGGCAGGAATGTTCTCCATGCTAGTAAAAATAGGCTGCTTCTAGTGCAGCCAGGCTAGCGTTGCTGTAGCAAACTCAAATCTGTGGTCCTCCCACTTCTCCTTTCTCCTGGCAGTTACTACAGCAGTAACAGCTGCTTGTGGGCCTTAGCTGTACGAGCTGCTTCTGCAGCCCAGGCAGCTGAGATCTTCTTCCAGAATAGAAAAATCCAGGGCCCAATTCATCATCAGTGCTAAATGCCTCCACATCATATCATGCTAAGTTGAGCTGGATGGCTCATTGAATGAAACCTCCCAGTCTCTGAAACTTGCCAGTGTTTCAGCTGGGTTATTTGGAGTGAAGAACCTTTTTGCCCTCCTCCTGGTCTTGTTTTCCCTGTTGAACCATCAGCCACGTTTTCTCCGGAAGAAGTCTTTTAAGAACGCAGTCCTCACTATGTTTGGACCTTGGTTGGAAGGAGCTTTTTGGATGTGCCAGTCAGGACTGGTGGAGGTGCCGTTTTCAAAAAGATTTATGAACTTGTAGTGTAATCACAGTGCCCTGATTTAAAATCAGAAAATGCATAGAGCTAAAAAAACCCCAGACATGTGCAATACAAGATGAACTCTCCACGCGTCTCATCTTGCATGAAGGCTTCAAAAACGTATTAGATAACAGAAAAAAAAATGCTTTGTAATTACTTCTTGATAGGGTCTGGGAGAGACAGTAGAGTGTCCAGTTTGGCAGTAGCATTGCTTAAAAAACAAGGACTAGGATGCCAGGAAAATGATGGAGTTTCCGTAGCTGGACTCCGAAAGGCGTTGAACTCCAAACAGCCATGCAGGTTTGCCTCAGAGCTTGAGATGCTTTCCATCTGCTAGAAGGTGATGAAAAAGGACCTTTATTATAGAATAGATGTTGAGCTCCTGTTTAGGCAGATGTTCTCACCTGTAATTGTTCCCCTGATCACCTTCGTAAGCCAGTTTCTAAACCTTAGAGGAGAATTTCTTCCTCAAACCCCTGACTTACCTGGCCACGAGTTTTAGGAGTACATAGCACCTCATTTCCCCTTGTCCTTGTTATCTCTTCTCATACTGCATTGCTGTTGCTGTATCTAGCCCTTATCTAGGTAGCTCTAAAATCTGCGGTAAACATTTTTAGTTGGTCTATCGATGTGAATGTGTAGGTGCTTTTCTTACTGTAGGGCAGGTTCCTTAAACTCTTCTGGTTCCTGGCTTGTTTCTAGGAAACAGCAGGTGTCCAGTCCCAAAACCACCGCTGATAGAGCCCACTTGTGACCTGGTTTTCTGACAGTTGTCCCACCTTTGGAAAATCTTTCCCAGAGCTCTTTTAAAACCAGCCCTTCTATTTTGGGAGACACTTTAGATTAATCTTGTCCTCAAAATATCTGACTGAGCCAATATCAGATTCAATAATCTTCGCTCTTCAAGTGCTGGGTTGTTGGCTTTTTTTATTGCTATGCGGAAACTTGATGCTTCCACTTTGCACCAGCAGTGAGGAAGGAGGTTTTGTAGTATTTCTGTAGGAAAACGCTCCCTGCTGATGTGTTAGGAGGATGGTAACAGCTGCTGTGAGTTGGCAGCGCCCTTGGAGTCTCCTGGAGTTCAGACAGTAAGGGCAGAGTGAGACGAGGTGGAGAAGCCAGCAGCTGGAGGAACGCGGAGAACGAAAACAATCCGAGAACACCCTTCAGCCGTGCCTCGTGGAAATGTGACCACTCTGTATCACTGGCATCCGACTAAAAAGCGGAAAACGAACGAGCTAATGAGATGCTGAAATTAATGCGGCGTGCAAGAATGCCGCTGATCCGGAGCCGCTCGCTGAGCGGGCATGGGAAGCGGGTGAAAGTTGAAGTGAGGTGATAGTTTCAGCAGCAGCTCCCACTTTATCTTGCGAGCGCACTCGCAGAGCCGTTGCTGAATTAGAGAGGCCGGAGGTGTGTCTGTCCTATCTTGGATGTGCATGTTGGCTGCTGCTTGTGTTCTCCGAGCTTAAATTATTCAGGCTGAATTGAATAGCAGCGTGTTAAACATGAAACCTCTTAGAAAGCGAGACCTGTGCTTGGAACGAGGCAGAGGGAGAGGACTAGTGGAGCTGTGTGAGCTCCTTAAAATGGCTTTGGTCCTAACCTTGGTGCAAGGACATGGGATGGAAATATGAAAATCCAGGCTGCTCCCCTGGAGCAATCAAGGCCCTTTCCACAGCAGGAACGACGGCTGCTGCGGTGCTGCCGCTCCTGCCCATGCACAAAGGGCTCCTGCTTCATTGCCCTGAGAATGACTTAAGCAAACACTAAAGTTTGACCCGTGGCTCAGAAAACTTGAGAAGCAGATGAGCCTCAATGTGTATTTTTAACTTTCTCTGCTTTCGTCAGAGCTACATGCTGAACGTTCTCTGCGTGAAAGCGGAAATTTCGTTGATTGCTCGAGTCAGAAGTGGAGGAAAAAGAACCTCTCTTCCCCTCA
Organism: Todus mexicanus; assembly: GCA_013389965.1. Taxonomy (NCBI): domain Eukaryota; kingdom Metazoa; phylum Chordata; class Aves; order Coraciiformes; family Todidae; genus Todus; species Todus mexicanus. The sequence goes on from WEIS01084480.1 coordinate 4,978, forward strand.
TCCTTCTTTAACCATCAGTGACAGATTGTAATTGTAACAGTGTGAACGCTGGCATCTACTGCTGCATCGCCAACCAGGACTGCTGGGAGACACTTTCTCCAATAGTTAGTTCCTGCCAGTTAGTTCTCCAAAAAAGTTTAGCTCTTACCAGGTTGTAGCCTGAGAGGGTTTGCCATGCTCACAGGAGCTGGGCTCTGTGTAGGGTGTCCCTACCCTTCAGCAGGAGTGGCCGACCTTGGTTGTACATGGGTGGGGGATGTGGCTTTAGAGATGCTGTGGAAGCCCCGTGTTTGGAAAGCTGCTGCTCACCATCTTGGTGAGAGTTGGTGGCAGATGGCTCTGAACATCAGTTGCTGGTCTCCGACTGCACAGTAACAGCTTCTCCGATTTCAAGTACACGGGTTGTCTGTCTTCAGCAACCTTCAGCCTTTCCTGCCCCAAGATAAATTTTGATCTTGTAGTTTGAATCAGTGGTGTCCTTAAAAAACGGAAGAACACCCACCAAATCTGAGTCATCGCTTTTTGCCTTCAGTCATATCCTGGCAAGGCCGATACAAGCAGCTGTGGAATGGAGCAAAACACCACTTGCATCTCCCAGTTGCATCTCTACAGCTATGTTGGAAAGTTCGAGTAACTCCTCCTAGCCAGGACTGGCTATTCTCCTGGCAGGAGTCTTTCTGTGAAGTGCTGAGATCATACGGTGAGTGACGGTGCATACATCAGCTTCTGCTAATTCCAGTTTCACCTTGTAATTAGCTCAGTTCCCAGTAGCATTTTTACTACCTGGTTATGTACCGGTTAAATTTTACCTCTGCAAACCCAGACTTGTTTCCCTGTATATAAACCAAGAGATACGAGGACTTTCGAATGCAGGTCAACGATGCTGTTGTGGCAGCAGAGGTGCTGATTGCCACAGACAAACCCAGTGACATCCTGTGTTGACATTCCTGGCTCATGTCTGATTGTGAAGAACGTGTCAAGCCAAGCTCTTACCGATCCGTAATACCTGTCATGACTCTTATCTGGAAATGGTGTTGAGGAGCGACTGTCAAATGTCCTGTTACACAGTCCCAATTCCACTTTGCCTTTCTGAAGGCAAACCATTTTGCATCATATCTAAACTCTCTATTTCGGGTGACACTACTGCCTGATGATTTTACCGTACATCCCAGAAAAGCGGAGAAAAAAAACTACCATAAACTTCAAACTTGTCCGGTATAGGCTGTAATAAATACCAGTGGGAGTTGAGCGCTTAAGGGACGGATCCCCAAGGAGCATTGAACAAAGTCAACTCATGGTCCGCAATCCTTTCCTGTCTAGGAAATAGACTTCTGAGCAGAAACCTCTGGATGACACACTTAAGTCCAGTCTTGCCCCCAGTTTTCAGCAAGATTTTTGGACATCTTCATTCATTCCTCTATTTCATTCAATATCGAGACTTTTGCCTCCTCCAGTTGTGGTGTTTTGCACGTGGTGGGAAGATGTTTTGTGTGTCCCATGGGCTTTTTGGCAGAGCTTTGATTTGGTTTGCAGCAGGTTTCTGAGAGGCATCGCTAAGGAAGGAGCAAAACTCACGATCTTTGGCACTATTCCTGTCCTTCCAAATTAATTTAGCTCCAAAATATTATTGGCTTCTGAGAAGCAAGGTGGGATGAGATTAACCTGGCCAGCTACCTGTGTACCTGGAGAATGACCCCTCTGTAATGCATGTAGCTACAGATGCTTTTCCACTTGCCAAATTATCGTTCAGAGCTCTGACTAGCTGCTCAAATTAGAGCTTTATTAAGTACACTACTTATTAATTAACGGCAATAACCCGTTGCACTGTGAGATAATTATTTTGCCTGATAACAAAATACTTTCCAGGAACTCTCAACTCTTCCATCAGCTCTAGCTTGCCCCTGGCTTTCCTGCTGCTTTCCTTCAAACTTGACAGCTCCCAGTGGCTTTGTAGAGGCTTTTTTCGTGTGAATGTTTGTTGTCAGGCTTCTGTGATGCTTGTTCCTCTGAGAGCATTCCCCGAAGGTCTCGCCAAGACCTGTCCACTCAGCTTAGACCCTGTAGCTGTCGCATATTTCAAATGCGAATAAGCTATTGCCATATTTCTGGACTATCAATTGTCTCATTTGTGGTGGTTTTTCTCTTTGTTCTCTTTTTTTTTTTGGTGTGTATGCTTCATTGAGGGGTTGTGAAATTCTCACTGGAAAGGTGCAAGTGGAGAGCGTAGCTGGATGTTAATTCTGCCCGGCTCTGGTTTGATAGGTGGCCATGAGCGAGTCATCTAACCTGGCTGGGCTTGAAGGTGTGTCGACAAATACGGCACCGTGCCAAGAAATCCAAAAGCACCATAATGAGAAAAATATATATACGGGAAGTGTTGCAGGGCCTTTCCTATATTTGAAGAGCAAAGCCAGGACCATATCAGAAAAAACAACAAGTAATCCTACCTGGAAAACAAGAGGCGCAACCTTTGTAATCTTCCCAAACTAGCAGTGGGAGCATTGCCGAGAACGGTCTGGGAGGGAGGATCTGATGCATGTCAGCTCTGCTTGAGCCGTGGCTGCCTCTCTCTACTGCTTTCTTCAGCGTTCCACCTGCTGCTAACTCTGCTGAGGTTTCCTACAACGTAGACAAGCTGCCAAGTGGACAATTTTAGCATATTTGACTAAAACACCTGGAAGAGGATTTATAATATCGAAATCCTTTTATTTATTTATTTATTTATTTTCAAGCACCTTTCACGTGTTTTCCAGTGATACAGCTTACACTGTAGGAGTGGAAACACGAACGTGGAGCTTCGTGCAAGCTTTTGAGCTGCTGGGGACATCTGTTGTTAGTGCCATGGGCAGGCTCTGGAACAGACAGTGCTGCTGACAGCAGACAGGAGAAGATCTGGCCGGACAGCATTAATCACAGCCTTTGGCAGGCTGGGTAGTCAGAGCCAAGCACAGATGGCTGCCCATTCTGCAGTCGCTTCCTTCGAGTAGGAGCTCGCTGTTATTTGTAGCTTGGTGGTATTTTGTGAATCTCTCTTGGTTTAGCACATTTTATGTCTCGTGCTCTCAGCAGGCAAGGGCTGCCACAGTTCTCCTCCACGCTAACCCTCAACTGGCAGCTCACGTTTCATTCCCTGCTACCCTTCTCTCCCTCTCTGGGACACAATGTCCATCCTCATGCCTGCCATCTCATGCCATTTAAATGTCTTTTAGTTGAAGGGGCTCTGCTTAGCAAGACAAATAGATCTCTTTCAGCTGGAGCAATACTTCTGTACCTCCTTTCATCCCCATCAAAATATCACTGGGAACTTGATGAGGAGGAAATGCAATGCACATCATCGATGAAAATATCCTTTACCAGCTTTGCATCCAGAAATGATCCTAGAAATGTCATTGTTCATTGACAACTGATTAACAGAAACTCTTTACACAGTCATTAACATACCTGATTGAGGCTTCTCTAATTATCGGCTGTGTTAATGCTTTCACCAGGGTAATGAAGGAGGCAAAGCTCTGGGAAGACCTTCTTACAGCCTTCAATACTTCAAGGGGCCTGTCAGAAAGATGGGGACAGACTTTTGAGCAGGGCCTGTTTTGACAGGACAAGGGGGGATGGGTTTAAACTGAGAGAGGGAGATTTGGACCAGAGAGAAGGAAGAAACATTTTACACTGCGGGTAGTGAGAGCCTGGCCCAGGTTGCCCCGAGAGGTGGTCACTGCCCCTTCCCTGTCCCCATTTCAGGGGAGGTTGTTGGGGGCTCTGAGCAACCTGCTCTAGTTGCAGATGGCCCTGCTCCCTGCAGGACTAGATGGCCTTGAAAGGTTCCTCCTTTGTTACCCAGGTTAGTTTTAATTCACTAGCACCTGCTGGGACAACACTTTCTATCCTTTATTATGTCCAAGAGGAAAGTAGTTTGTTTTAGGGTCTCTTTTAGGGTCTCTTTTAGCCCAACGGCTGCTGTTTGAATACAGAGGAATCCTTTACTGGTTTCTTTGTGATAAGTGATTTGTATTGGGTGTAGGTGCCCAGGAGCTGACCTCTGTGAAGGTCCCAGCTGTCTCCAATGAACCTATTAGATGGCAGAGCCCAACCCATCAGCCACAGGTGGGCCAGCTTTGGGAAAAATGGTGTTTAAGCAAGAGCAAACGTACCAGAGAGTAGTAAGGTGTGGGGCAAGAAGGTGAGGAATAGTTGTTGGGAGAAGTTGGTATCAGCAGTCTCTGTATAGGAATTAAGCTTTCAGTGAAGTTGTTTTAATGCGTGATTTCTAGGTGCTGGTTGAACTGGCTGGCAACTTGTTTGGATAAAACTACCCAGAGGTTGTGTATGTTTGCGAGCTCTATACTTACATGTTCATGAAGTACGTAAATGTTCAGATGCTGTGCTGCTGAGGATGATCATCGCCCTCAAAACGCCGCTCTCCTCTTGTCAAGGTAAGCCTGTGTGTGCATGTTAAATGAAATTAAGCAGAGGGGGGTTGCTCTCTGATTAAAATCAGTGCCTATAAATAATCCTCATGTTAAATGCTGCCTGTGCCCTGCAGAGTCGTTGGTTGATGTTTTCTGTTAGTTCAGCACTTAAACAGGAGGTTTAAGAATGAGTGTAATGTTATGTTGGAGCTCATTCACTACCTAAAGCCTGGCGGGGGCGGGTATAGGGTGTATTTAGTCCTTGTATCAAAGTCTAGCTGTGGCAGAAGAGCAGAAAATATCGCTCCAGCTTCAAACTGGGGAAGGCTCAGAGACCAGTTTATGGTCCTGCTGGGACCTCAGCTCTCCACAGTATCTGTGCAACCAGAAAAGCTCATTCTTGGTGCTCTGTGTTCATGGGTCACCAAATCGTGCCCTTCAGCACTTCTTGTAGCAATGATTGCTCCGATGCGATGCTTAAAGTACCTCAAGGACTCACCCAGCCTTGTAATTGTTCTGGAACAAATAGGGGTTATCTACTGGGAAAGGAAGGCTGTGGGTTACGGTGTAGCGTGGTATTTCTTTGCTCAAAAGCCTTGCTTTTGCAGGCGATTACACTGCGCGAAGCAGAACAAATTTGGGTGAGCAGTTGATAAAATTCATAATTAATGAGCTTTGGCTACCACAGTGCTGATTCTGTTCAAAAGAAGTTCACGTTCCACGCTCGCTTTTCAAAATACTAATGAGTTTGCTGTTAGCAGACTCAAATGTCACTTAGACATATATCGCCTGAGGGGCAAGTACATTCTTCAGCTGTTTAGTACCTGTCCCAGTCTTCTCTCGGGGATATGTTGATTTTGGCCTTCTGGGCACAAAGAAGTAAGAGTAAAATCTTGCTCCTCTTTTCTCTCTAAAATGCTGCCTGTAGGGCAAGGCGAGTCTCTATCAGGTGAATACCTAAAGCATGAAATCAATGGAGGTGCCTGTATGAGCTGGCTGTGTTCTTGGGTGTCAGGTGTATCCTCCCATTGCTTTCCTCTGCTGGAGGAAATATCTACAGGCCTTTGCTGTGGTTTGCTTGGAGACATCTCTTTCCCAGCCAGATAGCAGTGCAAACAGTGGGCTAGGAGGAGTAGAAAGGCTTTGAGCTCCCCAGGGAGCTCCCCCTTCTCTTTCATTTAAAGATTAGGGGAGAACCCTGCCTACAGCTGCTTACTCTTCGCCATTCAAAAGGTGCCTTCAAGGTCATGTCTCCTGCCCTGTTTTCTCATGGTACAGAAGCAATGTTGTTATGGTGATGCTGCATTTGCAAAGGGGATGTTGGGGTGCTGGGGAAGAAGAAAGAGATGCTTCTGAGTCTAGTGCCTGCTGGGTTGGGGGTTTTTTTGATTGCTTGGCTCATTTTCTGCTAGCCCTAGAGAGATGGCCCAGCTCACTGAAGTGGCTGGGTTAGCAAGGAAAACCTTGACCTTTATTGAACTCAAGGCTGCCAGAATCACAGGCTCTTAGGGGTTGGAAGGGACTTGTGGAGATCATCTGGTAGCACCCCCCTGCTCCAGCAGGGTCCCCCAGAGCAGGGGGCCCAGCATCGCAGTGTCCAGGTGGGTTTGAAATCTCTGCAGAGGAGGAGACTCCACAACCTCTCTGGGCAGCCTGGGCCAGGCTCCAACACCCTCAGGCCAAATAAGTTTCTCCTCCTGTTCAGATGGAACCTCCTGGGTTCCAGTTTGCGCCCATTGCTCCTTGTTCTGTCACTGGGCACCACTGAAGAGAATCTGGCCCCATCCTCTTGACTTGTTTAGATATTGAGAAGCATTATAAGCAGTTGGGAAGAACTGATGTGTTGAGGGAGACTCCCTTGGAGATGGAGTTTTGCTAGAGGGTTGTTTCCTTGCTGGCAGGCTCGGTGATCTGAGTGAGCGAGTGTGTTGGGAGGATGAGCAGCGGAGCCAGCGATTTCCTGGCTGAGTCTTCAATGCAGGGCTGTCCAGGCTTTGGCTCCTCTGATTGTTTGGGCTGGCCTCAATGGACTCATTGCGGAGCAGAAACCTACAGAATGTTCTAAATTAGCCCTGGCTGCTCAGGTAAGCAGGAGAATATTTATGAAACAATCAAAGCTGAGAAAAGCTGAACTGGGAAAGTTTAATAGGTGAAAATGAAGGAAACCTCAGCAGCCAGCTTAAGTAGGGTTAAGAATCACAGTGTGATTAGATCCTCACAGCTGCCAAGCCAGAGCAGGGTTTTTAATCTTCAAACCAGCCTTCAGATTAGCGCTGCCCTGGCAGAGATGCTGTCATTTACTATTTTGCATCTCATTGAGTGCAATGGTCGCCTTAAGTATGGTGGGAACTTATGATCCAGGGACCTCTTGGGAAGACCAAGGCTTTTTCTTTGCTTTCATATTTTGGAGACCGTCTCTCACAGGAAATTAATATGGCGAAGGAGGTTCAATTTTTCTTATAAGAATTCATTCACTTCCTCCCTACTCTGTCTTCTATATCTGTCACTGGTCTGCTGCCGGTCCTGTTGATGAGAGAAGCTGCCTGTGCAGTGTTGTGTAGCTGCTTTTGAAGTCAAACAACCTCAGGTGCTGGGACATGTGCCACGTGGATGCGCACGCCAACTGATGTCATGAAGACATACATGATCACTTTAATGCCATACCTTCCATTTACCAGCGAGCTGAGGTGGGGTCGGGCCAGGAGCTGCCTTCTCATGGGTAGGAAGCATCTGAGGTGGCATAAGAAAGGGGTGACAGGCTGGAAGCTGCCAGTTGACAATAGAAACCCAGTTCTGGGTGGGAGTAAAAGGGGAAAAAAGATCGCACCAGTTTGGGTCTCGGTGAGCTTCTGGAGCTTTTTAAGAGTTGGATATCCTATTTTGGAAGAAGCAAAACCTGTGGGTCTGAAGTTCTCAAGAAGCAATATCCGTTTTCACCTCTACTTGAAAAAAAATTTTCTCTATTCAGTTGCTTTTTTTAGCTTTAAGAGCTGTGAACAATCTTTCAGGTGCAGTGGAGTGTGCTGTGTGGGCATAAGCACCTGGTGCCTCCCACAGATATTCACGTGTTGGCCAAGGGTTTAATATTCCTGTAGTATCTCAGTCCCTTTATAGTCTAATGCGGTTTGCAGGGCGTGAAAGAGAGCCCAGCTTCAGAGAAGGATTCAAAGGGAAAATAATGAATCGTGGCCTGTTTCGAATAATTAAAATACGTAGATATTTAGTGAGCTATCGAGGGGCATGAGAGAGCAACGTGATGCTCGGTCCGATTTGGTTTAGAGCCAGAGTTTGAGCACTCTAGGATAAAACCATAACCTACGAATTAATCACAAGGAAGTTAACTGTATCTAGGTCAAATCCACACATGAACCTCCACAAAACTTTTGCTTCATTCAGCTTTTTCATGATGATCTTTACTTTCTGGTGCCTCAAGGGAGGAAAAACCCTTTTGATTTAAAAAAGAAAAAAAGGCATCACCTGCCCAGTTTCTCTTTAACTTCTCCTCCCTGCCTCATTTTTAAAGCAGGAAGTTTTTTCCTTCATAAAGGGTAAAAAATAAAAAAGGTTTGGTTTATGTATGTTTTTTCACTGAAATTTGCTCGAATCCAACCAGTCCTATTGTGGCCGTAAAGGAGCCATAAAATTTCGTGACTGCTTTTCCAAAGAAACCAATTCAAGTGTCCAAGGCTCAGTCCTGTGGTTTAAAGATCTCTCTCTAGAATTGCCTCTTTTCTATCCCTCTGTGGCTGCCAGGTTCAGTTCACGCTTACCCAAGTATTTCTTTGGGGACCAAAACAAATTAAAACTGTGACAAATTAGAAGTTCTGCTCTTGGATTAGCTCTAAATTTTGGCTCCACGTTCACGAGCATCCCACTTTGCAGGTCACCGTGAGGCTGGATATGTTCTTTCTCATTTTGATTTTTACGGACATTGAAGAAGAGGGAGCTCTGTGGCCATCTAATATTCTGTTTCTAGCCAAAGATCTGAAGGGTTGTTGTGTTGGCGTGTGTGGTTTTTTTCCTGTGGTGGATGCTGCTAAAGCATCATCTTTTGCCGATGCTTCCCTGGTAAGGTCCAGCCTCAGGGCTCTGGTTGAGAGCCTGAAATACTAGGATGCAATTAGTCTTAATTTGCTCCAGGGAGATTTTGAAACTGGATTCCCGTGTCAGAAAATGACGCTATTCTTTGTGTGAAGTAATGTGGTTTGTTTTGTTTCAAATATTTGCACTTGTTTCCCCTCTGAGCTGCTTTCCTCTTTCTCCAACATCTGCTGCTGGTTTCTAGTCAGCCCTTGATGACTGTGGGCATGTTGAGGAAAAAAGGGAGCTGGACCTGCGTGGGTTGTTGCAGCGCTGGTGTTTCCGCGCAACTTTGGCTGTGCTGGTTGAGCATCTGCAGGGCTTTGCTGGAGACGCAGTCCTGCAAACCTGCGTGTGGCTACAGAAGTCTCCAGCCTGTCCCTGTTAGCCTAGGAAATCTTTGTGGCTGTGTGTTGTCTTGTTGATGTAACTCGCTCTGGCTGTAGAAACAGACTATTTAACACGTCCATAGCAGTAGATCTATAAATGGAGGATGTCAGAGCTCATATGGAGACCATATGCCCACCGCTGCCTCTTTTGGGGTGCACTCCTGCAATAAAGTCCATCCCTACTTAGTTTTGGATGAGGCTCTGAGCAGCCTGCTCTAGTTGCAGATATCCCTGCTCCATGCAGGCGGGTTGCACTAGATGACCTTGAAAGGTCCCTTCCAAACCCCTCCTGTGATCCCCAGTGGAGTCAGAGGGCAACAGCTGATGCCTCTACAATGCTTCAACAAGATCAAAACAGTCACCTTAGAGCAGCAGCTTCAGAGCCAAACTGCAGCAACAGACCTTGGTGGAGACGAAGGATTGAAGCTCCCATTTTATGTGGAAAATGCCAGCTAAAAGGTGGGACCCAGCAAGCCCAGGCAGAGGTGTTTCCAGAGCAAAGGTGGGGGATTTAAATAGCTGAAAACCAGAGCAAACAANACAGCTTCAGAGCCGAACTGCAGCAACAGACCTTGGTGAAGACGAAGGATTGAAGCTCCCCTTTTACTGTGGAAAATTCCAGCTAAAACATGGGACCCGGCAAGCCCAGGCAGAGGTGTTTCCAGAGCAAAGGTGGGGGATTTAAATAGCTGAAAACCAGAGCAAACAAGCAGCGAGCGCAGCCGCGCACTGCAAGAAGCCTCAGGGAGAGCAGCCATGCCCTCGCTGCATTTCCCGCCCACAAGGCCCAGAGCGGGAAACTGTGTGTGCAGGGCAGGGCGCTGAGGCTCTGCCAGTGCACAGGCTGCCTTCAGTCGCCATAAGTGCTCCCTCTCCTACTCTGAGGGGAGAACCGAACTTGTCACGACTCGGACCACGAGGAGTGAGGCCTCAATCGAGGCAAACATTGGGCTCCCGGAGCCAGGGAAGCCTGAGGAGAGCAGAGAGATCCATCAGCAGATGGCAGCTCTCGTATTTGAGGCCATCTTGGAGAAGAAAACCACTGGCCTGGCTGGATACGGAGCTTTTGTTGGGACTTAAGGAAAAGAGGAGAGTTTTACCACCTTGGGGGAGAAGGGTCAGGCTGCTCAAGAGTACAGGGATTTTTTTTTTAGGTCGTGCAGAAAGAATGTTAGGAAGGCAAAAGCCCAGTTAGAACTCAGTCTGGCCACTGCTGTAAGAGATAACGAGAGGTGGTTTTATGAAGATATCAACAACAGAAAGAGAGCCAAGGAGAATCTCCATCTCTTATTGAGTGCCAGGGTGAATATTGCCAGCAAGGATGAGGAAAAGGCTGAGGTACTTAACACCTTCTTTGCCTCAGCCTTTAATAGCCAGACCAGTTACCCTCAGGGTATTCAGTCACCTGACCTGGAAGACAGGGGTGGAGAGCAGAATAATCCCCTCATAATCCAGGAGGAAGCAGTTAATGATCTGCTACACCACCTGGACACCTGCAAGTCTGTGGGACCAGATGAAATCCACCTGAGAGAGGTGAAGGAGCTGGTGCAGGAGCTTGCCAGGCCACTCTCCAGCAGTCCTGGTTAACAGGAGAGGTCCCAGATGACTGGAGGCTTGCCAATGTGAGACCCATCTACAAGAGGGGCCAGAAGGAGGGTTCAGGGAACTCCAGGTCTGTCAGCCTGACGTCTATACCAGGGAAGATCATGGAGGAGATCATCTTGGGTGTGCTCACAAGGCAAGTGCAGGGCCAGCCAGCATGGATTCATGAAGGACAGGTCCTGTTTGACCAACCTAATTTCCTTCTATGACCAGGTGACCCGCCTAGAGGATGAGGGGAAAAGGAATGTGGATGTTGTATACCTGGACTTTAGCAAAGCATTTGACACTGTCTTCACGTCTGGCAGCTGATGGCTTAGATAAGTGTACTCATCACTGGGTTAAAAACTGGCTAGGTGGCTGAGCCCAGGGAGTTGTGGTACGCAGAGATAAATCCAGTTGGCAACCACTCGCTAGTGATACTCCCCAGGGCTCAGTTTTGGGGCCGGTCCTGTTCAACATCTTTATCAGTCATCTGGATGAGGGAATTGAGAGCACCCTGAGTAAGTTTGCAGGCAACACAAAATTAGGTAGGAATGTTGATCCCCTTGGGGGTAGGAAGGCTCTACAGAGGGATCTGGATAGGTTGGACCAATGGGCTAAGGTGAATTGTGTGAGATTTAATAAGGTCAAGTGCAGGATCCTATACTTGGGTCACAACAATCCCCTGCAGCGCTACAGGCTTGGGGAAGAGTGGCTGGAAAGTTGCTTGGCAGAAGAGGACCTGGCAGTCCTGGGTCTGCTTGTTATGTGGGACGTGGTAAATGGCACAAAGAAATCATGTTCCACTCATACACTAGCGATTGCTCTTCATTAATAGCCCTTCAAAGAGCTTTAAAGATAAAGTGGCCATAAAACCAAATATTTTGTTTCTTATTTTTTTAATCTCCTCTTCTTCCCTTTTATGTTGAAGCTCTTAATATCAGATTCCTTTGGAGATGTAACATCTCTTCAGGCTTGAACCTCCCATAAATCTTCCACCTTTAGAGGACACACATACAGTAAACTGGAGTTTCAGAGCACGTCTGAAATGTATTAAGGGATTTTCTTGGCAATTGATGTCTGAGATATGCCAAGATGAGGTGAACCCCTGGACCTGTGAAGCAACACATAGTCGTTGCTGTGAGAAGAAAATCAGAGTCCCTTGGTTTTGGTGGCACTGTGTTGGTGTGAGTTGCAGTGCAACGTGCATATTGCTGCCCAAAATTGAGGAAGCCTGTTCATGGCAGCTCTTTTACTGAACCATAGACAAAGCCTAGCACTGCATCGTGCATTTCTGCCACGCACCAGTCAAATGTATTTGGTAGCTGTATTTGGAGCTGGCATCATCTTGGAGCATGTACCTTCTCTGCAAAGATAATCCCAGCTTGCACAAGCAATGCGTGTGAGGTTAGGGTGGTGTTGGCTTGGTTCTGTTCAACTCCAGCTGTTTCTGCAGCTCCTTTTAGCCTGGTCCCAACCTGCCTTTCAAAATCCTGCTTCCAGCTGGGCAGGAGGAGAGAATGAAGCACAACCCCACCGTCCTCTGGAAAGCTTTCACCCATGTTGCAGGAGTTACTGGCAGCAGATTGACCCATCCTCTTCTTTCTCCTCTGTTGTCCTGACATTTGCCTTTTGATTCAAATGTGCAGCAGAGCTTGAGATGGTTAAGTTTTTATTTTTTTTCTTTATAAGGCTGCTACAGCTTTGCAGACAAACTGCTTCTACTCCAATGGCTTTCACTGGCCACACATTCATCTCGTGCCTGCTGCCCCAGAGAGCAGAAACGCACGGTATGGGCTGGTGTGTGCCTTTGCCCTGGCTCTTTGCATTTGCCGGCAACAATTCCACTCCTGCTTTCCTTTCCTTCTGACTCTTATGAGTCACTTTTCTCCCCATTTTGGTAAGTCCAGGTTCTAATTTTCTCAGTGATCACGTTAAGAAAAAATAAAAAGGGAAGAAAAAAAATAAACCAACTCCAACTCCAAACCAAACTTTGGCCAGGGGAGCGGGATATGCTCGTGTCCTGACTCTAATGATATGTTGTTATCTGTACAACTGGTTACTGGCTTAAATGATTCTTTACTCTCTTCAGAGATTGCAGTTTGAGTCAGCCCACAAATCCATCTTGATTCTTCTGTCTTGTCTTAAATTTGATCTCTGCACCGGGGATTGCTTCAGTGGCGGTCCAGTGCAGTGAGGCCAGATTCTTTCCCTCTAGAAACATCCTCCTCTCATGTCCCTGAGTGATTAATCTGCTCCTCCATAGCAATTCCCCTGGAGCAGCAATGCTAGAGCAGTGGTACTGTGTCAGGACCTTTGCCACCACTTCATTTGTCTGCGAAAGGCTCAGTTAAACTCGAGGACTCTGGCAAAATTGCTGCTTGTTCTCTCATGTGATTACTTGGCAAGCTGCTCATCGGAGCCCAGACACAGTCCTTGTCCTTTGGTGAGGCAGCTAGCAGGCACTGCTGTGCCTCAGAATCATCAAATTGTTTTG
>WEIS01084482.1:543-41886 GCA_013389965.1 Todus mexicanus
ACCAGCACTCCCAAGTCCCTCTCTGCCTGACCACTTTCCAACCACTCAGTTCCTGACCTATAGTTCTCTGTGGGGTTATTATGACCAAAGTGAAGAACCCGGCACGTGGACTTGTTAAATTTCATCTTGTTAGAATCTACCCATCTATCCAGTCTGTCTCGGTCCCTCTATATAGCCTTACTACTCTCCTGCAGATCAACACTCCCACCCAACTTGGTGTCATCTGCAGACTTACTGAGGGTACACTCAACCTTCTCATCAAGATCATTGATAAAGATATTAAACAGGAGTGGCCTCAGTACTGAGCCCTGGGAGACACGACTCATGACTGGCTGCCAGCTGGATTTAGCTCCATTGACCACAACTCTTTGGGCCCAGCCATCCAGTCAGTGTTTCACCCAGCAGAGTATGTGCCCATCCAAACCATGGACAGCCTGCTTATCCATGAGGACGTTGTGGGAGATAGTGTCAAAGGCCTTACTGAAGTCCAGATAGACTACATTGACAGCCTTTCCCTCATCTACTAAGTAGGTCACTTTGTCACAGAACGAGATCAGGTTTGTCAAGCAGGATCTGCCTTTCATGAACCCATGCTAACTGGGCCTGATTGCCTGGTTGACCTTTAATTGCTCTATGATGGCTCTTGAGATTATTTGTTCCATAATATTTGTTTCCTCTAGGTCCTACTGTGTTCATTCTTTGCTTTTAAGACATTCAGTCATACGTGCATTATCCCTTAAGGCAATGATTATTTTTGAAAAAAACCCACACTTTTAACTCAGTCAGTAGTTTAATTGACAAGAATATACGTACTTTACCACCTTCAGAAAGTAGGCATGAATATATGAGGATTAAATGAAGTTTTTAAAATAAGCAGTGGGTTTATTATTCCCACCTTTTTAATACTTTACTGAGTTTTGACCAGTGATTTTGTTTCACAATAGGAAGTCATACCTCTGCAGCAAAATAGGTCTGGAATTGATTAACTGCCTTTCCCCCATGATATCTTACAAGCCTTTAATTTCACTTCACTTTTATCACTTATCCTTTACTGGTTCTTCTAGTTAATTTACATTAATAGTAAACATTCAGTCATTTTAGAGCAACATTGCAGATTGTATGATAAAAATGTACACCTTTGTTATGCAGTATGCTCCTTTGGTTTATATTCTTGATGTAATTTCAACAGGTACCAATATTAGCTAACATTTCCATCATTCAGAAGATAAAATTTGAAGAAGATTGACAGCATGATGCCTTGTTGTTTTCTCTTATGAAAACTGAAATTTATGAATCTTATTTAGTTGATTATAACTTTTGACTTCAGGGTGAAAGCACAAAAATTTAGTCCACTTCAGGCAAAGCAATTTTAATAAAAACATAAAATACATATCTCATAAATCCCCCACAAAATGAACCACATATCAAGAGTTGTTACTGTCATTAACTTTTTGCTTTCTTGATTTTTTCCCAGTAACTTAAAAGAACGTTAAAACCTATGCATGGCTGATGTCCCATATAAAAAGATCTAAGTGATGGTCTTATCTTGTTTTTGGGTTTTTTTTTAGATCAATTGTTTTTATAGGAGTATTTCATATAGGTCCATATGTTGGGTGAATGCTGCATTTAGGAGCGTGCGTATGTAAGCCGTGCAGAGTATTAAATTTGAAATTTGTAAGTATAGACCTTCATAATCATGCAAAGCATTTATAGGACAATATATGGCTTTATATACCCTGTTTAGCATTTGCCTAGCCCTACTACCTTTATGAATATGATTTTCCTTCTTCTTTGTCTTTCACTTCTTGAGTTTATTCCCATGTTTCCTGATTTACAGTGTTTTGCACTCTGCTTCTTTGTGTTCATCTGTAAGGTCAAACCCTAGTACTCATGAGAAAGCAAAAGATCCCAAAGCATCCACACAAACCAAATAAGAGAGAGGACTGTAGTGTATATCTTGCAATTAAAAAAATGTACTCAAAGTTTTAACAATATGAACAACCAGTATTTCTTTAAAGAAAAAAAAAATATTAAAAGAAAGTTTAATTATACTGCTGCTGCTCTTGTTTAGACTGTAAACTGCCCCGAGTGCCTGGATTATCTTTTACAATATGTTTACACAGGCTCTCAGAAATCAATTAACTTGCACATGTAGGGACTGAAAAAGTATCTGGTTCATTCTAATACCTGTGTTCTTTGAAACCCTGGTTTTCAGTAGCAGTTCTACTTGCTTTCTAAAGTCATCTTTACAGAACTGGGCAGTTAAGAGCTGGGCTCAGGACAAATTTGAAAAAGTTGACCCTATGGAGTCTACCATCCTATTTCAGGTGCAGTGGAATCTATAGGTATCACAGTGGCGTGGTGTCGACCACCATCCTCACCTCTTCCAGTAGGTAATAGGCTTAATTCAGCTTATACCTAGTCAGTTTTGGACTATTAACATCAGAGACACAGCTCATTTCTATGTTCTCAGATCCTTTCTTTTTTGTCCTTGTGTTCACAGCTAGCAAAACTCCTAGTCACTCTATGGCATTATTGTACTACTTCAGACAAGAACGAGCTCCTATAGTCCCATTTTGGATGAATTTTTACCTGCAAATTCCCTATCAGTTTTGTTCTCATTAGCTGAACCTACAGACAGATTCTAAAGCAGTCAGAAATTGATTTCCAAAGTAGTTAGAAATTGATTCTGTTTGATTGGGTAGTTATGTTGGATATTTTGCCCTTTGTTTGATAAGGCACAGACAGCCTTATCACACATTTTTATGAATCATTAGCCATCAGGCTTTCATAATACTTTGAACTGGCAACTATTTCTGCACAAATTTAATGAAGCAAAAGAGGAAATGCAGCCTAAGACCTTCAACCTGACAGAGCTCTCCTGAACAAGAGCTTATTTTTATGCCTGGCATCTCAAACCCACAACTTTCCACCTGGAATCCTGGCGAAAAATGTACTTTAGATAACCAAGCATTGAAATCTGCTATGTGGGGTTCTGGGGCTCCACCAGAAAGGTTTAGATGTGTGCAAATTAAAAAGAATTTAAAAGTTCCTGCCTTCTTTCAAAAGTCTCCTCTGGCAGCAAGTAACCCCAGCAGAGCAGCAACGGGTAAGGAGCATACCAATACCGGGGCTGGAGCATGCAGGAGAGCACATGCTGGCAGACACTGGTGTGAAGCCAGAGGAAGACCAGTTGCAGCTCTGGTCCCTGGGAGCAGCCTGGCAAGCCGGTTTCACCTGTTTTAGGCCCCACTTACATGTTTAGTAACAAGCTAAGTTTATGTAGTCCTGTCTTCTCTTCCTTCTCACTTCCAGATCCTGCCAAATTGCATCCACACAAGTGCCATTTCCTCCCCTGATCTGGCAGAGCTGTTGGTATGGATACGTAGTGACCCCAACTGAGATGAAAAGCTACCACTCAAAACCATTCTCTTTTCTGGCACGAGCATTTCCTTGCTCCAACTCTTTGTGCAGTTGCATGAAGGCTTGCACCAGCTCAACAGAGGAGTGTGGGAGTGAAGTAGGAGGAGAAGGACTGGGGCTCTTCAGCAGGAACTGGGGCTGAAACCCCTGAAGCTGATGTGCCTGCAGTGCTACAGCAGCTTTCCAAATGGGAGTTTCCACTTCCCTCCTTAATTTGTTCTCTGAAGGTGCTAAACAGTCAGCAAATGATCTGTCATTTTGGCTATTGTAATGCTGAAGAGTCCGGGGAGTCTAGTCTTTGATAAATAATGAGTATATTTATGTAAGTATACTTAGAATAAGTGACAGAGAAGAGACTATTGCTGCTACTTCATCCCATATCGTTCCTATGAGCTACCTGCTGGGTTCGTCATTAGATCTACCAGTCCTTCTCCGAAATAGCTGGAAGAAAGACTAAGTATGAGAGATTTATTCTGAACCTCCCACCAAGACACTAATTCCAGTTTAAGCAGCTATTTGTTCCCTTGCCTTTAGCCTGTTCCTTCCTGGATTTTCCATTCCCCTCACTTCCCGTGTCACGGGCGTCTGCACCGCAGGGAAGGAGAGGAGGCAGCCTTTGGGAAGTAGTGTGTCTGACTCCAGAACAGCGCAGTTGGGTGTATTTTGCACTTTCTCTGGCCTGCTAAGTGTATAGTTTTCACCCTCTGAGAAGTGGATTCTCCTCGACTCCTACTCCCGTGTACTCATCGAGACTTGCTGACATGTAATGTATGGTTGCTGGAGTGAGGACCGCAGGACTCGACTGACTCAGAACTGTCAGCTCCCTGCCAAGGGGCAAGGTGAGAGGTGTGAGCTACAGAAGGTAGAATTCAAAACAACGCTGGCCACAATAAATAGCAAGTTGAGTCTGGCATAAAGCAAACAGATGGATGTAGTGCCTTTTGGTTCTTTCTGGCTGCAAAAGTAATTATTTTTTCTCGAGTCATGTCTCATGTCTCGAGTCAATTATTTTTGGATCACCATCAGGACATCACTGATATAACGATCGTGTCTGTGGTATAACCGCTGGCAATTACTTGTGGCAGCAGTATGCAGCAGTGTATTTAGACCCATTACTTTTTATTTTTAGATGCTTTCGCAGTTCAACTTTAAATTTTGATTGTCAGAAAATTTGTATTTGAGTGCCCAGTCTGAGACACACTAAAGGACTTTGAATTTCAATAAGCACGAAAAAACCTTCTCTGTCAAGGATAACCACAAGACAAATCAGCAGGACACTCCAAATGCACATTTTTTCAGTACTTTTGTCCAGACACTTGGGTATGTTTCATAGACATTGCTGCCCACAGTTGTATACTTCGCAAACATTTACTTTTCTTGGTGTGTTATTCAAGGACTAAGCTTATCAATATTGATGTGATGATGATTGCGCATTATTTTTATGTACTGATTGAATTAATATGGGGTGGCTGTGTAGCATTATTAGAAATTGGATCCTGGCATGCATCTTGAGAGACACTATTGGAAGGACTGAGGGTGAAAGGGTAAGATCCCAGCGCTTAATCCATCTGAGGCCAGGGGTCTAATTCATAGGCAGAAAAGTGCATAAGAACAATGCTGAGGCTATCCAGGCAGCCAAGAGAGAAACATTTCCCTCTGAAAGACAGGGACCTATCTAAACTTTTCTGTTATTCTAGACAGGTATATAACTGTTGCCATCCCCCCATCTTCCTGTACTAAACTCTGTGTGGGCTACTCTCTGTGAACTTTGCTGTCTTACAAGTGGCCAGTGCCACTTCTCTGCTTCTGCGGTCTCTCACAAAGGTGGTTTTACTCTAGAACAAGCCATTAGATGTTACATATTGTGGTGACTTTTACCCTTCACTGGAATTTATGTACTTAACAGATGACCATGGAAAATTTCCCTGTCTTTTTAAGATGTACAGCAAATAGGAAACACTACAAGAGGCTCTGGTGCTGATTTCCAGGACACTTGGGCAGGATTATAAGGCTTTATTTTCCCCTCTTCCCCTTGACACCAGCAGTTGTGACATATGCTCAGCATTTGACATAGCGGCAGCTGAGCAGCTCCTCATTTAGATCTGGGCTGCATCTGCCTCCAGAGACACAGGTGGAATCCGAGCCATCTGTCTAATGCTAAATGCAGAGACAACCCAGGGATTGTGCCCTTATATGACTTTTTCATTTATTTGCTTTAAATAAACGAATTAACCATTCTTGATATTTTTGCAAGTTTGAAAACAATAGAAGGTTGGAAATTGTGGCTGGGAAATTTTTGGGGGGTCTCCTAGGTACAATAAGGTCATTGACATACTGGAGCAAGTCAAGTGGAGAACCAGGGACTGCAGCACATGATATAAGAGGAGAGGCTGAGAGAGCAGCTGGGTTTGCTCCAGGCTGAGCAAACCCAACCTTAATGGGATATTATAAAGAAGATGAAGCCACTCTTTCCACGTGCAAGTTGCAACTGGTTGCATGTTAGAAAAAAGCTTATGACAATCAGAGTAGTCAAACACTGGAAACAGGTTGGAGACCTTCCATCACTAAAGATCTTCAAACCTCCAAGGGTCCCAAGCATACTCATCTAACTGCAAGCTTGACCTTGCTTTTGTGTGAGCTATTGGAGCAGATGACCTGCAAAGCTCTTTTGCAAACTAAATTATTCTATGATTCCATGCTAATTTAGCTCACGGCATGAAGGCAGGAAACTAGCAGCTGCATGCTAGGGCATAGCATGAGCACTGGGTAGCAGAAGCCATATGCAATTTCTGTCATATGATCATCACGGCATGAACTATTTCCCTGCTCTTTCATCAGGTGTGTTACTAGATGACAGCTATCATACTGGATCAGTGCTGCAGGGCTTCTTGTAATGCGATGCTTGGCTATGGCTTGCAGTCATTCCATTTCTCCAAGGAGTGAGGTGAGTATTGGCAACGTGGTGACTTTTCTGGCATTATTTACAGCAGACAGGTAACACCCAGTCACATAACAACATCAGTTGCGTTCACATATTGTTGTTGCACCTGAACCCTCCTGCAGTGACTATGGGTACACCAGTCTCAGAGACAACCGGTCAGTTCTTCAACTTTCAGCATTTAAAAGCTTGTGAAAGCATTATGGCAAATAAATGCATTCCTTGCATTTCCACATTTTTAACCAGTGCATTGGTGTAATCATTCCTGCGTGCAGTCCCATGAAACCATCTATTCACTGCCAGAGACAGGTACATCCTTCTAACTCTGATGTTTGGAACAGAGAAGATCCACCTAAGACCCCACACACTCAAGGAACTGATGGCACCCTCTTCTTCCTAAGGCTGCAAAACCAAGCCTGTATCCGTATCAGCCAGTGTCCTTGACCTGTATTCCTTCTGCAGAGATCCTTGACCTGAGATGCTGTGAGCTTGTGGAGTCAGTTATCATTCATTCTTAATTTAAGAGATATTTGGCTAGAGTTGAGTCTGTCTGCTTCACAACCTCAAAAAACTTCTTTCAGCTTTATGTTCCACAGTTGTGTAGTATAAAACATAAATAAAAAATACTAATTCAGCCAGGCTGATGTTTACGGGTTCACACAAGGAAAGACCATCAAATGATGGAGTCAGACAGAGGTCATGAAGTGGGAACTTTGGATGTGCTGTTCGTTATGAACATAGAAAGTCCTTACTGACTCAATAAGCATTCTGGCACCTGGAGAACTCCATGTGATGCAGGGAATATTGGAAACCAAAAATTTGTGCTGTCAGTCTGGCATACGTAATTTTATTGCACATCAAGACAATGACAAACAAGTTCAAAACCCTTGACCTGGAAGTCTAATGAAACACAAGCATGGATACAGTATCAGACAGTATAAAAACAGATAATAGAGATAAATACAACATGGTCATGACTTCATGGAGGGATGGGTCATAGGTAACTTAAGTGACCCTGGAGTGGTTTCTGCCAGTTCGATCAGGCATCTCAGTAAATAACACCTTAAACCCTGCTACCATTCCTCCGAGCCCTTCCACTGAACAGGAGATAAGCAGACAGGGAAGAAACCTGCCCTATTGGCTATATCATGAGACAGGGTATATTTCTCTGGACACACCTCTGTTTTGTCTTGTTTGCTGAGAGAGGGTAGGAAGGTGGCTTTGGCCCGTGGCCATGACATGAGGGTGGTGACATTTGGCTGGGCAAACAGCTGCGTGAACGTGGCAGGGTCCACCGGCACTGCTTTCAAGATGACTCAGAAGCTACAGGGTAAGTGCACTGTGGATATCACAGCTTCTGCTCAGCAGGGTTTTCACTCACACCGTCTCTACATGCCGTTTAAGTCCCCAGACATATGGGCATAAGCTGCAGGCTGCAGAAATGCAGTAGCTACCAAGGCACTGTCCTTGGGCAGAGCACTGCCACCAAGTCACCACCCATCACACAGAGAGACCATCAATTCGCCATGCAATAAACTGAGTAATATTTGATATGGAGGCAAAAGCCAACACAAATAACACATGGCTGTAACTAATACTCCCGGATCTCCTTACCCTTTAAATCCACCACAAAAACTCCATGAGTGTGGTGGTCAGAACCAGGCTTTCAGCCACCGTTTAGATGATGGTAGGACTGGGTGGTGCCACTGCCAGCACTGCAAAGTCTTTGCTTTTAACCTTTTGACCTTTAAAATGCTGCTGCTCATTTTTTAGGTGCTTATGGGATATGGACAAAGGTTGATAGTTAACCTCAGCTGTCTTGTGCTCATGGTAGCAACCGCCAGTGACGTTTATCAAGGGTTTTGCTCTCAAGAACAGGGAGCACTGAAGTGTGACAGGAAGTAAGGAGAAAATGTGCACAAAAACAGGAAAAGGAGAGGAAAACAGGTGTGAATTTAAGAGTCAGGGGTTGCACTGGAGGATGCTGAAGGCCAGACTGAGCCTCAGGGTGGAAGAGGTGAGGTGGCATGTGATCTCAAGGGATATGGAGAGGATAAATACAGGCAACAGTCAGGCTATCCTGTCCTTTCCATTGGCAGTGCACTGCTCCCTGGAATGACGGTGCCATACACGTTTGTGATGAGATTGGTCTGGCAATCTTTTATTTTCATCCTGTGAACATGTTTAAGGTTCAGAGCAGGAAAACTGCGAGCTGGAAGATGGAGGAAAGAGCGAGCTCGAAAGTGACTGGAAACTTCTAGCCTGAGTACAGGAATAACTCTTTTCTGTAGACTGGTACTTGAGAAAAATGAATAATTCAATGTTTTCTCAGGAAAAAGATTTTACTGGAAAACATTGTCATTGCACAGGATCAGTGGTAATCAAAGGAAGGCCTTTCCTCTGCACCTTCTTATTGCAGAGGACAATCCTTATACTCCCACCTTCTTCCCAGAGGTATGTTTGCTCTTTAGCTAGAGTGTAGGCAGGACTCGGGGGCTCTGCACATCCACACATGGCCTCTAAGGAAGGCCACGAGAATGTGCAGACATGGGGAGCCACCAACCTTGTCCAGTGAAGCAGCTGTGGTCACAGAGCAATAATCCTCCTAAACCCAAGCTGAATCCCAGAGAATAGGATGAATCCCAGGGAAATCAATAAGCTCTAATTTCCCAGAAGCCGTTCATGTAAAAACTAAGGCAGATGACGCTAAAAGCTTTTCAGTGCAGAGAATGATGAATGCAGTCTGTTGTTGCTGCCGCTGCTGCCGTTACTATTATTACTATTAATAAAGAATCGCTCTTTCTTCCTGGTAATTGCCTTTGAAATGTTCCCCCAGTAGAAGCCGGATCTACTGCTTTCCCAGAGAGGGGGATTCTTTTGACCCCCTGCACTGTGGCGTGTCAGGGCAGCGTAAGACAGGGAGCCCCTGCTCTGCCAAACTGGCAGCCAAGGGAGAGCTGCTCTCCAGGCGTCCTGCTCCCTGGGGTTGCTCTCACCAGCGTTGCTCCTGCTTGTGGAAGGGAGCACCAGCCAGCCCACAGCAGAGGACAAGAATGCAACCAGTCCTATAGATGAGGATTTATTTAGTCTAGGATTCTGAAATGAGTAACGCAGCAAACATACCCTCCTGGGCCTCAGTCCTGTGGGAGGAAGAAAACAAAGTGCCCCAACACATGTGGGGCTGTGCTTGGGAAAGGGATGGATTTCCTCTTGCTGCAGCTTCCTGCTGCAGTTACAGGGTTGTGCAAAGGGAGGGACCGCAAGGGAGAGAGGCACGTCTCAGGCCAGACATCTCGGGCACTCATAGTTGTACATTGCTGTTGGGTCGTTCTTGACACCCACTTATCTTTCTGCTAGGAAAAGGTATGTTGAAAGCAAAATCACTGATTTCCTGCAAGTGTAATCATGCTGGAATTTTGCTTTACCAGAGGCAATTCTTGGGGTACAGGAGGTGCGTGGGCACCCACCTGGGACAAGAGGGGCATCCTCTCCTGAGCAGCCTGTGGGGACATGTCCCAGCAGCCCTGCTTGGCACCCTGTAGCCATACTTAGATCCCTATAGTTCAGCCTCAGGTCTACTCTGGCTT
Source organism: Todus mexicanus (assembly GCA_013389965.1). Taxonomy (NCBI): domain Eukaryota; kingdom Metazoa; phylum Chordata; class Aves; order Coraciiformes; family Todidae; genus Todus; species Todus mexicanus. The sequence continues at coordinate 10,492 of WEIS01084482.1, forward strand.
ATTCCATTTGTTTGTGACGCCAGAAAAACCTGGAGCACTAGAGTTTNAAAAAAAAAAAAATAGCAGGAAGGCAAAAGAGATGTTTAAAATATTTTCATGGACTGCACAATGCTGAGCCCTTCCGGGTTTAGTGCAATCTTTCTCTGGCCAAACATGGTAAGGAAGTGACTCTGTTCCCCACAGCACATGCTTGCAAATAGCTCCTTTCAGCAGCCAGAGGAAGAGAGACACGGCTGTTTGTCTTCACTGCTGCTAGCTTGAGTTCAGAGAAAGCCAGCAACCCTCAGAGACACCGTATTTGTATCAAATAAAAAGAAGGAAGTTATTAAAAATGACTTGTTCCAAAGATATGACAAAATCACTGAATTGCTCTTAATTTATCCCAAATATGAATATAAAAATACTGTCAAGTTTAGGATTTCCATACAAAGGAGGTTAGAGCAAAGAAAAAGGGCTGTGCCAGCCCTCCCTAGCCTGGAGCAGAGATCTGAACGCCTTGGTCTGGTGGCAGCACCTTGTTGTCATCTAGGCTTTTCCTCCACTCCTGATCACAGGAATGCAGCACCTCAAATTTGCACAGAGCCACATGTGTCCCAGTATCTCACCTGAGGCTTGGCAGCTGCTCTGACCCTTTACATTGGGGCTACTCTGTCTACCCAAAAACTAGCATTTCACCAGGGTAACTGAATCAGAGCATCCTAGGTGCACTGGGGTGTTTAGCACAGAGATCTGGGAGCAATGTGGGGAAGAGGAGGGTGGCTCTTTGCTGTGTTTTTTTCCCCTCCTCCTGCCTGCAGCTCCAGCTGCCCTGCCATGTCCCTGGCAGGGCAGGCGATGGGGTTCTGCTCATAGCCAACTTGCCTATGCTCAGCTCCATGCCTCTGAATTTGGCCACCTGAATTGTTAACCTTGACGATATTAACCTGTGAACTGTTTCTCTTCCCTTTGTGAAATAAGTGAATGGTGTATATTTTTACTTCATGGTGTGAAAAGATTCACTTTCACTCATTTTCAGCCCACTCACTTAATTTCTGGTGAAACTTGCCCTGAATAGAGCAAGGGGTTTGGAGCCCCAGGGGTTCACAACCACAGCGGATTGGATTGGCCTGGCTCTTGGTGTGGCTGCAAACACACACAGGGACCCGGCAAGATGATGCTGAGCTGGCAAAGGCAACTGGGGATTCCTATGCCTTGTAGTGACCTGCATGAAAATCCGGACTTGCTTAAATAAATGCCAGCTCCTTCTGAAGCGGGGGAGGCAAAGCTTCAACTCTAGGGCAGAAGGTTTCCTTAGCTTACACGTGTTCAGTTAAAGCCCTTTCTGCATCGGGTCACCAAAGGCGTGGTCTTTTACCAGTAGCAGAGGAGAGATCTATAAAGGCAGGGGAGGATGGAAAATATTAGGAGCAGGAGACTGCTTGACAATGCACTGTCTGAAGGAGTGTAACGTGCAGATACTGAAGGACTTAGAGAGAAAAAGGCTGGTGGGGGAAACCTGTGACTGCTTGACAGTAGGAAGGCTGAGGTCTACTGCTTCAGTCCCTGTATTTCACATGGCTCCATATGGAGCCTCCCCGCCTGTCAGGGAAAGAGCACTGAGCAATGTTTCTTAAAGATAGGGAGAGATAGGTTTAGCAGCAACGGAAGGAATACCCACAAAAGTCAGCTCCCTATTTCTATCCCATGTCCACAGCTGCTGAACTTTGTATGCAGCTATAAATCTATTGTTTTCTAACTATAAAACTGTCTTTTTGTGTTTTAATAGGAAATGATCTGAGAATTTCACTGAGTGATATTTTTAGATAATTTAAGACAAGGCTGTTGATTGTAGACCTTTGTAAGAGATTTAGTAAATAAACAGAAAATTGAACAAAAGGATGACTTGGTGTTTCCAATGGCAATTTTGTGACAATTTTCAGAGATACAATAGTGCTGCATGCAAAATATATTTCCTTTCATAACATGGCTGGCACAAATCAGATATCCTACTGCCTTTTTTTCCCCCTGCAAATTTATCTCAGAAAATTTGCATTTTGAATATTAATAATGCAGTGTAAGAAGACCTCATTGACTAATGCTTTTTGGTCCAGTTAATAATAGCGTCTGGACGTAGTTCCTCATAACTGAATAATGTATTGATTCCTATACCAGATTCCTGCTCCAAGTTTTCTAAAGGTAATTTATGACTATAATATCCTATGAAGATTAGCTTTCTCAAAACCCTCACACTTACAATTTTCAAAACTAATTTATTTCCGAGTCTTACAAAGAGTGAAAAATAAAGGAGAATGGAAGATGTTTCAATAAATATTTGCTATACGACAATTTCCAAGGTGTTATTAAAGTACATGACTTCCCTTTTGTCATACTCAGGACCTACATAACTGCAGAACAATCATTTTATGGAAGTTAAACTTTTAAAAACGATATACTCAATTCAATACTTTTTCTCTAGTTTTTTATTTTCATTATTTATGTATTATTTGCTATCATCATTAATGAATGCATTATTCTTATTATTCTTAATCTTATTTATACTGAGTAGCGATAGCTCAGCTTCAGTCACTTCAGAGTTCATTAGAAAACAAGTAGTGATTATACCTCACAAGTTCTCATTTCAGACTTCTGGCTTTCAATTTACAATAGTTAAAACAATAATGCTTCCTATATCAGCCTTGCCCTATGTTACAAGAAGAGATCTTGCCTTCATTATTATTTCTATCAAAAGCAAAAAACTATATTTTTTAAACCCTGTGGAATATTTTACTGAATATTTGTTGTCTATGCTTTCTGTGAATAAGCTTATGGTCCTTGAGCATTGCTGAAATTGTAATTGCAGGTATTTATGGAATGAAATGAATAGGTCTTGCATATGAATTAGAGTGGGGAGCAGGTGAGTATGTCAAGGGGAGCCAGGATGAGTGGTGTTATCAGTAGCACTCTTCAAGGATGCATTTGGAAACCAATGTGATACAATTCTTTCATTGTTGACCTTGGTACCAGAACTTGGTCTAAACTTAAGCACTTGTCAGTAATATTAAGTAGCATGGGGTTGCTAATGCTGAAGAGGGTGGTAACATTGTTCGGGCAGGAGTGGAGCAACAGGAACAGAGTGGGTTACAGAAGCACAAAGTGCAAAGCCATGGGCATGGACTCACAAGAAGCAGGGTCCTTGTGTTAGAGACAGCAAGGAAGACAGGGGGAATGTGCATCGGTGGCTGAAGATCTGTGAACCACCAACGTGATACTGCCAGGATTCAATCTCTAGGGACTGTGAAGAGCAGGACTGAATGGCTGGTGTAGTCCCAGGCAGTCCTTTTTCAATCCTACATTGCTGTATTTCTATAATGCATCAATCCAAGCATGTTCTGCAGAAAATAATTAAGCTTTTGTTTAACTACACAAACCAAGTGTATGAATACCTGGAGAGTATTAGTCTCTTTATATTAAAAAAAAATAATAATGAGGAAAAATTAAACTGAAAATGGGGGTAGAGAAAAGCTGTCAAGGTGATATGGGAACTGAGAGTAACCAATGAGATAAGGTTGCCAGATCTTGGTTTATGTAGCTTAGTAAAAAGAAAGTTAGGAAAGAATAGGATTAATTCTCCTAAATATATTACTTGGCAAGTCCACTCTAAAGAGGAAGAAGCATGATTGAAATTAGAGGATAAGGATAGTGATGCAGACGGTCCTGAATTTAGAAACTAAACTTGTGAAATATCACCTGCCAGCTTCCTCCTTAATGAGTAACCATTTTTGGGAAGATGGGGATTTCTGCCTTTGCCTTTACACTGAGAGGCTGGCCACAGTTAGAGATGAGAAGTTGGGTGGGCATTGCTTACGGCTACTTTGGCATGCCTCGCTGATTTGCTCAAGGTTAAATGAATGACCTGGATTAGGGCTATAAACTCATTTCCCCCATGGGTTTAGGAGAGACTACTGGGAGAGGGAAAATACAAACTTTCCATAAATAGTGGAGAGAAATCTTCGTTGGCATATTATAAACTCACCGCTAACACAGGCACCCAGAATATTAATACTTACACTTGATTTCTCATTTTCTCTGTAAATCTGTAGGACTTGTATTTGAATTTGGATGCTGAAAAGGCTTTTGTGGCTTGTAAGGAAGGCAATGCCCTGTGGCTTGGGCTGCACTACACCTCTCCCATCTGTCATCTGTGACTACGGGGTGGTGGTGGACTCAGCCTCAGACAACATTGAGTTCTGGGTGCCTGGTCATCTGGAAGAGTTACTGCAGTTGGGACACCTTGTGCTTGGGTTTTGTGGAAGCAGCAGCTGGAATGCCTGTGCATTGCCCCAGGGTGAGCTGGGAGAGGGTGTGCTAGGCTAGGTGCAGCATCGATGACCCAGCCTGCCTGCTTGTCTGTAAGTAATTAAATCATCCAAATAGAGGGCAGTCCCGTAACAAACAATGACTTATACTTTCTAATGCTCTTGGGATTTTCTCCAGTATGCACACAACAACTGAACTGGCTCAGCCTTGCATAGCTTATGGCATACAATGAACTCACACGTGGTAATTGCCAACTTACATGTAATTAAGCACACTATAAGAAGAAGCACTCAAGCCCTGAGCCCTTTTCAGGGCACCTACACTTCTGACACAGACTAGAGAGAAAGGTTTGATAATTTGTATTAACAAACTGGGAAAAACTACATTTTTTTCTTGCTGTAAACACAAAGGAGTGGTGAGAGTCATTGCCAACTTGAAGAGCTAGTGATTATAGAAGTGAACTGCAAACCAGCATACCTTAGGAGGTGAGACCTGAACTGTTGCTCTGGCTTGCCCTGTTAACCAGCTCATTCACCCTTGTTGGTTCTTTCTTTACCTCCCTCCTCTTTCAGGAGTTCAAAATCAGTTCAGTGTGTCTTTAGATGGGAGATTTCATAAAGCAAAAAAGAAGACCCCGAGAAAATAGTTCATTCCTCAGTGAGGTGTGTCCTATCTTACATATGTCTAGCTGAATAGCTAGGTCCCTGAAAGATATTATTACGGATAATTGATGGTGATGAGCAATTGCAGACTACCTTTTAAAATGTACACTTGTATGGAGCAATTTTTGCTACAAAAATATAGAAAAACTAATGTTTTATAGATATTTTTTATGAATGCACTCAGCACTGCAGTACAATACATACGTATATAATAAAAACAGTATTTTGCAGTAAAAATTTAGTCTTTTTTTGAACATGCAAAATATTATGCTGTATCGCACCAACCATTTACAATAAGCATCACACTGACTCCATGAGCATCATTTAAATGCTAATGCCAAAGTGGCTTGGGCTTAATTCATTCTTTTTCAGCTTAGATTGAAAAGATTATTTTTTCATCAGAATCACAACCAGACAAAGTCATAAGAATATTAAAGAATATTCAAGAGTGCCAAGAAGAAGGAGAAGAAGAAAAAAAAAAAAAAGATAAATGCAGAAGAAACAGTATTTTGGAGTGACTTACTGAAAGCAATGTCTGAATTTCTGTGGATAAGTTCTCACGATGTGCAAATTGTGCCTCTTATTCTTTAAGGTTCTCCTATTTCAGATCCACTAAAAAATAATTTATCCACAAAGCTGATTGTTCAGTGAAAATTTCATGGGCAAGCACCTATTTCAAGAAAGATCCATTATTTTTTAATCCAGATGGATTTTGTAGTGCTACTATTTTGTGTCATGTTTGCTACCCTTGTTTTATAAAGTGAATTCAAAGAAGCTGCATGTTAACAAGCAACACTGTAAGAATCTCAATGACCTGATGTTTTTCAGTGTTGTATTTAAATTTAGTCACTGGGCTCTTCATGTCAGATATTGTTCTTTCAGATTTACTGGGAGAGACAAGTCTTGATGACCTGCGTAACTGTAGACACAAGCAGTGATAATGTGCAAAACTGGAGTCAAGTCTGAGAGTGGATTTGAAAAAAAAGGTGAGTGTCTGTGCATAATAAAGTTTTACTGCACAGGAAGATTTTCTGAATCATTGATTGGAACAGAGAATTTCCGATTGATAAATTTCAAGGCCCAAATTCCGTAACAGTTTCTGGAGACTCTGAGTGCCTAATTTGCAACATTTTCAAACAGTCTAATTTTCGCTGCATTGCCTGCTCTGTAAATCATCATCCTCCTGAACAGGGTGAACTAACTCAGTGTATTTTTTTCTAATGAGGATGAGGGGGAGCTCACACAAATCTTTTTTTATGTATGCTGTGGAACACAGAGAGTGATCTTCACTTTGGGGCAGGGACAGGCAGCCAAGGCTGTGTCATTTTCAAGCAGAGCAGCTGTTTGCAAAATGAACAACTGTTCTTAGACATGTGTGTAAGTGTGTATCTACAACATGTAATATAATAGCTCCAAAATCTGAGGCAATGAACTAAAAGGTATGCAATGTTAGGGACTTGATTTTGTCAACTGAATCCTTGGGCATTGGGCTTTTTTATACTGGGCATTGAAGAAAGCATAGTTTACTAGTTTTCCTAGCAAATCAGCACCACTGTCTATTCACCCCAGATGGATGGAGGCTGAAGGAGGCTGAAGAAGGCTGATCTGTCTGGATCACAGTTTTCTCATTGTCCTCTGAAGGAGCACAGTGAGTTTGTCCATAGTCACTCACTCCTTTCCAAGTTTTTCTGCAGGCTGTGCCTAACCTATGGAGACAAAGAAATGGCCACTGGCTCAACGGCTCAGGGCTAAGAAGAGCCACCAGGTAACCTTGAGAGGCTGTGGTACATATCTTATATTCCCCTGCCCTCCCATTTGCTTCATTTTGCATCTGACCTGAGGAGCCTGGTGAAGCAAAGATCAAGAGGCCCTGGGCCCTGACAGCCAAATAATCCTGGAGCTGCAGAGGTACTTTGCAATGGGAGGCCCTGAGGGCTGTTCCAGCTGGAGCAACTATGGGACCCTGAAACAAAAGCTGAGCAAAGTGGAAATTCATGGTGGGGTCAGGGAGGTTGCGTGCAACTTGACAGCTGTCTGCAGAGTAGGCTCAAGTATTAATTTCCTTAGAGTGCTAAGGGTAAAGTAGAAAGGGCATCTGCTTCAACCTGGCTCAGACATGTTTTCCCTATCTTTATTCTCCAAATGATTGAGCAATGCTGTACCTGTATGCTAAAACAGGGTGCCAAGCACATGGTATGCGAGTGAAGGTAGGCATGATGCTCTGGCACCACACATGAATGCTGCCTGCACTGCCAGTCTCCCTCTCCTGCCCACAGCCTTGTCCAGGGGCTGTAGCCATCACTTTTGCTGCCAACAGCAGTGATATTTGCCAGTGATATATCCAGGAACTTGCTTTCTCATCCATCCTCCTGGGATTTATGCAATAGCCTTTTTGCATCTCTGTCCATGTAGTCAGCCCTAAGGGAGAGCAAACAAATTCAGCTATTGGAGTCACTGGTTTTTGTTCTGTTTGTGCAGCCTGAAAAGTTCCCACACACAATAATCTCCCCAGCTGACAAAAAAAATTATGAACTCTGCTATTTTAATTTATGTGAAAGCTAGAAGCAGCCATGTCTTCACAAAGGCTTTCCCCCTTGTCCACAAATGAGAGCAGGGAAGACCAAAACCCAAGAGGTGCTCTGAACTTTAACTCAGCAAGCATTTAAACATGTGCCTAACTTTAACTGCTCAGATAATCCCATGCTTAAATTTGCTGCCTATGTTGTCTGACTGTGGTCAAAAGGTCCTTGGAACTCTTGATGAATGAAAACTAGAGTTATTCAGGGAGCTGAAAATAATGAATTGGATCCTGCTTACCTAACTCAGTCGTGTCATTCCATTCACAGTTTGACTGCTCATGTAAATAAAATGAATAGGATCTGATCCAGGCTTTGGACCTCCTTGGAATAATCCCTCTTCTTGGTTTTGAGAGCAGATTCTCAGACAGCTTTTATTTGTTAGGCCTCCAAACAGACAGATTGCCTCCAAACACTATCAAATTCTGATTAAATTGTTGTGCAGGAGTCAACAGGTGCATATTAAATAGGCTGTGAGATTACTTTCCATCCTCAATGGCCACACCATGTCTTATCAGAAAAAGATAAATGAGGCTGAAGGAACGAGACACAGAGATGCAGCAAGAGCTCAGACGGAGTCAAGGAAGTGAGTACCTAATGCAGTCCACAGACCTTTGAGCAGAGGCTTCAAGATTGCCTCTGAAGATTGATTAAGCTGCATCTTGTATATTCCTTCTGCCTGTTTCTCTTGCAAATTGAGCATGCTGTAGGAGGGAGTCAGTGGTAGGTCCTTAACATGGCCCAGGCAGAAATAAGAAAAAAAAAATCCTTTAAATAAATGCAACAACTGTAAGAGGATTTCAAGCTGTAGGATAAGGAAGTTCTGAAATCTTAGAATAGGAAGGAAAGCTTTTATTTTAATTGCTACTGATGGTTGTACTTCCTGTTGTGACCCTTCTGCAGTGTTTCATAACAGCTTGAGGACTGTGAAGTCTAACACTGTAATGAGGAACAAGGATTCCTAGTTCCTCCATGCTATCTGCTAGAATTAAAGGTCTCTTTTGTTGAGTGATGACAGAAACTGCAATAGGAACTGAACAGAAAAAAAAGCAAAATTCCCCACTAGCTGAAGAAAATTACCATCTCTGTATTCCCAGAGCTAGGTCTTGGGTGCCTCAGTCTATGTCCTGACTAATGCTCATGTGGTTCCTGGATGGAAACAGCCATGCTAATTTTTAAAAGGCTCTGTTAAAAGTCATCTGCACAGCCAGGCTCTGAGGTGCACTGACTATTTGTGCAGAAAAGCAGGGACAGGATGGGAAGGCAGCTCTGAAGTGTTCCTGTGACTGGTGTCACTCTCTACCACCTCCTCATAGGCTGTTCTGCCAGAGCAAAATACATAGACTCTCATATGCTGTAACCCTGTTTCCAAGCCCTCTAATGTGCTATAGGTGACCTTTATTGTACATTTAAGTTGTGGCCAGTGGAGGTGGGGAAGGCATGAAAAAGAGAAAAAAATTGAATTTTTATGATGAAGAAGCTCTTTGCTGATATATACGTCACTGTACATGCACACACAAACTCAGAATATTGGTCAAATTTCATTTGGACCTGCTGATTCAGCTTCCCAAACATTTATGGATGTCTAATTCTCTGCATAGACTTTTTGTACTTGCAGAGCAGAAGAAACAGACTACAGCCTGATACATGTGGGTAGGAACATAGTGTTTGCACATTGATAAGGCATAATAGCATTCAGAGTGGTTACTGCAGTTCAAGCTCACAGCATTTGTGAAGTAAATCTAATTAGGCTTTGTTCACTAGCAATACACCCACACAACAAATACTATGGTAAGTGGCAATAAGATAAAATTTGGAAATGCAGTCATGGAGAAAAAGAAAATATCTGTGGGGACAGGCAGAACAGAAGCAGTACAAGTAGTTTTGAATCATCATATTGGTGGAGAAACATCTTGGATGGCTGTACTTTATCTTACAACACCAGTGAGACAAACAGTTTACACAGCAGATTGGTTAGCTAGTGTCCACTAAAGAGATAATAGGAGATGCTCAATGAAATTAAGTATTTGGTAGAATAAAAGGCTTTTAGAGCACAGCTTGTGATGTTTACCAATGTATTTGCTCCACGGAAAAGCTGTATTGGAACAGAGAAATGTTGTTTGACTTATGAACTTAAATTCCTAAGCAGAACAGAACAAACTTTTACTTTCACAGCACAATAGTGTCACAGGCAATAGGTCATAGTCTCCAACATTTATCAGATCTTTGCCCTTCCGTCCTTTTACTTTTCTCCCCTTTTCAAAATGTGAATTGCATTCCATCACTAAAACAAAATCATTCTAAGATGAGGTTTCCCCGTCTGTATCTAACAGAATTTTCCTGGTCAAAGTTATACTAAAATTGATCCTCTTCAGTAGCTGTTCAGTTTGCAAGGAAGCTGCATTCTTTACATACTACCCATGTCATTTCATCAGAAGAAATCCTGACCTTCTCCAGCTTAAATGCTGTGAAAAGTCATTATTGAACTGCCTGGAAGATGGAAACGATCCACGGAGTGGGTTATTAACAATGTATGTTATACAAGCTTCCCAGGGCTACTCCACCCCTCTACCTTTTCCTAAGTGGACAAGCTATCATCACCAAGACTTCTAGCAAAATTGCCAGCCCCTGCCAGGGGATTAGGTGATTGTGTGTTTTGGCGCAGTAGGAAATCTTTCCATCCTGTTACTGAAGTATTATTTTACTCCATCTTTGAGACTTTGAATGGATCACAGTTAGTCAGAAGGGCTGAGCCGTGTGTCACAAGAATAGACAGAGATGTCTCTTAACTAAGCTTAGATGCAAAAGACTTTACCTTCTTCTGCTGTACTGCAGCCAACTTAGTGTCACCACTGAGTTTCCTTGAGTGTTTGAGGTAGCATGAGTAATGCTTATAATGTATATATAGATAACGTTCTTCAGTGGTGTCTAGTGCCTTTAAAGCCACGGTAAATAAGAAGAAAAGACAATTTGATTATAAAATCTACTGCTTTGCATGGACAAAGCAAAACTCCCTAAATAGACTTTTCATCTCATCCATACCTTCCATGTAGACTTATTACACGAATTAGAAATTTTAAAAGAAATAGTCTAAACACAGATGAGAAACCAAGATGGAAACTCATTTCAGGTGAAGATTTGAAAACAGACAGCATGATCACTTCCTATGTCTTGAGAGCTAAGCCAAAAGCAGGTTTTTGCCTCATCAGGCCAGAATAAACCTGCCTTTTTCTAGTAAAATTTTAGGCATATTAACTGCATATATTTTAAGTCTGAAGGGGAAACTTTAATGAAAATGTTTTGATGCTGAGAACCAGGGCCTGACTGAGAAAGTACAACTACATTGCAGGGTTAAACTCTCATTCATCTCATTCACCCCTTATACATTTCTAGTGGCAGAAAGAGTAGAGAAAATGTAATTTAAACAGGATGAAAATTCAGAGAGCTAAGTTTGGAAATGGCATTAAAATATGAAGAACAAAATTATTAGAGAATTTCTGTGATGAGAAAAAACCCCACTGTGGAGGTAGAAAGAAAGGACAGAGACAATGGGTATGAAACCAGCCCTACTATACCTACTTGGTTTTGGAGAGTAAAATCTTTTCACTGAGGAAAGGTGATTTTCTGGTTTATCTCATCCTCTTTTTCTAATTTGGTACGAATTATTTTACAGCAATTCAGTTCCTGGCACAGACCTAAGAAAGTTAAAAATTAATGACTTATGGGAAATATACTGCTTATGGCAGAGAGTGGAGCCAAGGTCAGCACTGCTGCTGTACCAAAGGACCAAATGTCACCACCTGGATTTGTTCTAGCACTGGCTCACAGCGGTAGGAGGGTCTGGGAAGCCCTACAAGCCTTGCCCCACTGGAAAGCCCTACAAACCTCACCATGCACAGACAGATCCATTACACCTCTGATGGGAGCATTGTTCTGAGAGAAAGGGCCATAGTCTAATTGAATTGTGATGCTTTGATTTAATGCTTCCCTTGCAACTTCTGCCATCAGGGCTTCTGTGATGGCTTAGCTGTGATTGCAGTTGTGTGAGATGATCTGCTTGAGTGAATGAGAGTGCAGGCAACATTTGTGTTTCCCCAAAGTGAACGTTGCCAGGTAAACGGCATCTTAAATTGTCATGGGCTTGTTGAAAGTTGGCGGTGCTACTGTCTGCACTGCAGTCTGCAGTCAACCCACCATTTAATGCTGAATCGGTTCATAAAATATTTCCAAATGCATCCCAGCTGGGCAGCATGTAAGAGATAATGTCCCCAGAACAGATATACCAACAGGCCTGTACAGCTTCTTGATGGGCTAGGACTGCTCTGTGGTTTTGTGCTAGCTCAGGTGGTTTTCTTAAAGGGATTACCTTCAGTGCCTGCAACAAGGGATCAGTCGGTGCCTTTTGTAATATGTATAGAAAAGTCTGCATCAAAACTACTGAAGCTGAAAACCCATTTGTCAAAGTAGCTTTGAAATGTTACAGGTTCACCATTTTCTTCTCTGGGTACTTAAAATGGGTATGATATAATTCTAATTTTTAGAAAACCTGAAAATAGTGAGTTGGATATATATAATTTTTTAAAAAATAAAAGAGAAAAAAGAGAAACAATCAAGTGAATGTCTGCTGGCAAAGACCAGCAGAAGGATGTCGCTGCCAAAAGAAGCTGCTTTGACTAACCTTTACGTTCAGTACACACTCATGACTCTTTTCATTTGTCTCATTGCAGCAAAAGTATAAAAAGGCCTTGATTGCCTTAAAATATTCTTTATTTGTAACAGCATCCAAATATAAATCTGCATATTCAGGACAACCAAGTGCCAGTTATTCTCACGCCCTTCCTGTAAGTACCTTGTGGAGACCATTCTCTTGATCATGAGGAGTAGCGTGGGCTGGGCTGCAGCTGGGGCAACAACACGTCTTCTCCCTCCAACAGCTTTGCTTTGGCTGCCGTATTTCTGACATGCCCAGCCACAGTAACAATGAGCACATACGAGGATGGAAGCGTGAGAGTTGTGTGACAGGAGGTGATTTATGACACCTGGCTGTCAATGTGATTCATTAAGTAAGCCTCTCGAAGCAAGCAGAGTGCTAGGAAAGCCGGGCGGTGCCAGGCAGAGGAGAGGAGAGGAGAGCACCTGCCGTGCTCTGGGGGATGGCTCTGCCTGATCATGCACCCATCCATCTTCCTGTGTGGGGCACCAAGTCAGAGCTAGGCATCTCAATTTCTTCTCTGGTCAGTGTGGAAAATTTAAGCAAGGTCTATAAGGTAGGAGGGGTGACTCTGCCTATGAAGTTTCCCGTATTTCTACTATCAAGTGATCTTAGACAATCAACTTTGACTAGATATCCAGCTTTTAGATGACTAGACCTGCATCATAGAGATCTCTCTCTAGGTCATAGAAATTAATGGAGAATAAATAATTTAGATGTGAGGATCATAAATAATTTACCCTCTGAGAACTGAAGTTCTATCAGCTCTTTTCACTGAGGGTCTTGGAGTATTTTATTAATTTTTCACAATAACCACGTATTATCATACCCTTCTATAGGTGTCTGAATAATGTACAGTCACTGCCTGATCTTATCATCTAATGGAGCTATTCCTGTGCTAAATAGTGGAGGCTTGTATTTTGGAGCTAGAAGCTTTATAGACGAGTCCCATTGCAATTCATTATGTGCATCATGCGCACAACCCCTGAATGAAGTTTCTCAGCATCTCATGAGTTCATAGCACATCTGTCCCACAGCTCAGCAACCCAGGGCATGGGGTTGTTATAAGTGAGCTACCAAGTCACAGCAGAGCAGAGTGCTGGAGCCCAAACTCTGACTAGAGTGGGTTTTTTTAGAGGAGGTACAAGCGACACTGCCTTCCGAAAGCAGAATTGCAATTCGGTATTTATTATCATGCAGAATGGACTGTGCCTGCACCTGACTTCTTCAATGACAAGCTCGCCGTACTTGTACTAGCTGTACTAAGCCAAGAAGGAACTGGAAAATTTGTCTGTCTGACTGCTAACAGATAGAACAGAGAATCTGTATCCCAATCTGTGAATCCTGATCAGGCTCAGATTACGTAGCAAGGCACTTCTAGGCATGCTAGAAGTAGAGGAATTTAAAACAGTATTAGGGAAAAAACTCCCTAGGAATCAGGGCCAGTGGCGGGTTTTTTTTGTGTAATTTTACATGTAGATACATACATCCTCCTTGGCCACTGGTCAATAAAGTATTTTGTCCTGACAGTTGTGTTAAAAAATGTATTAAATATGCATCTGACTCACTTGCATGATTTTTTCCTCTTAGCTCAGAGTGAGTGAACTGAGATGCACCATCTCCCTAACCACAGTATTTCCCAGCAAGATGAAATAATCATGACATCAAGCCAGAACTGAGACAGTATGAGATTGGGACCTTATGTCCTACTTTTGTCTGCCAAGCAGAATCCTTTCCTTTTACAGCCTGTCTTCTACTAGTGGATAGGAGGGTCCTTTTTCATAATGCCTGTTGTCACAGACATGGGGCAACTTCTGATTCAGGTCCAAAGCTATAGTGAGGAGCTAATCTTAGTGCTGGTGTGCATTACACAGTCAAATTGCATTATTTGTCAGGAGTGTATTTCTGTAAAGTGCAACCATTAGTTGTATGATGGATAGAAAAACCATTCGTATCATAAGGTTTAGTGTAACGAAGTGAAATACATGCAGGGACTAAGAAAAACATGCAATGTAAATACACAGGGGCAATTCATACAGTGTGGAGGATGGAAAGGCAGGAACAAAATCATTAATAACAGGAGATGCTGTCTTTTCAGAACAGATCATCAATATGAAAGACCTTGGCTGCTTCATCTGTGAGACTGGTGCACCAGTACAAGACATTTATTGTGAGTTGTCTTGCGATCTCTTTCTGAACAGTTACATTTTAGTTGCATCATCATGCCTGAGACTCATTAGAGTATATGGAAGGTGTAAGATGATGGCACGGCATGATAACAGTGGCTAGCAGAGCAGGGCATTAAGGGACTGGTGATGGAGCTCCAAAACAAGGGATGGAGAAGTGGCAGAGAACTGGGCAGAGAACTGCACTGTGGTTAAATGAGAGACAAGAGACAGGATGTTCTGCTGATGAGTATGACAACTCAGTGAAATCAAAACCAAAGAAAGGTTTGTCAGCTCTAATTTTAACCAGAGTGGTTCTTTCTTCCTTGCTTTCAGAGCACAATACCCAGCATACTTAATTGTGTGGTTGCACACAAACAGTGAGCATGCTCTGCAGTTGGTTTCAGTAGAGCTCATCAGAAGTCACATCTCCACAATGTATGTATGTGTGTATTTGTATTCCACAAATAAGGAAAGATCCCTACTGATTGCTTCAGGCAGGCATGTGGGCAGGGATCTGCAGGCAATGGGGAGATTAGCTCACAGGCAGCTCCTCACTTCCACAATAGAGCTCAGGCTGGAACAACTTCTTAAGCATAATCTGTTTAAAAAGACAAAAGAAAAATGCCTCATTTTTGTCAAGAAATTTTGTATTTAAGCTATGCTTCCAAGTGAAATGTGCCCATGAGGAATCTCTCTGGTAGTGTCAGACACTCACATGCCTCTCTTCTACAGAGGTGGTGAAAGTGGAGTAGAGAAAGCCAAAGCAATCAGAAGCCTTCCCCCTCACACTGCCATAATTACCTCACAAAAAGGGTTACACATTTGCCTCCTCTCCCTAAAGCACTATTTCATGGCACTCTTCACATGAGCAGTGAATTTCCGTAAGTGAGCGGTGACCTACATTCAAGGCAGAAGCCTCACTGCCTGCTTTCGGAGTGCACTCTGGCTGCCTTCCAGCTCAAGCCTGAGATTCTCAGCATTTCATTTCCTGGCTCACCCTTGTTCGCTGAGTTTGCCAGAGACTGGCTTTACTGCGGAGCATCTGCATGGAAAGATCACTGCAAACAGTAGGGTTGGAATGCATTTTTGTGGTAGGCTTAGACACTGGTTTAACATAAGTTATAAAAATATAGGCTACAATGAACACAAATGAGTAGGTAGCGAAGTTAGCCTGGTTAAAATCTGGGCTTGTAAGATCAAGAGTGCAGTTCAATCATGAAGTGCGTTTTTTCAAACTTCAGAAACTCTTGCCATTAAATGAGATATTAAATTAAAAGTTTACTGTTTGCCATTGATGTTTCATCCTGCTCTGTACCTTCACTGATGGATGAAACCATCAGCAATCTGTGATGGAGTGTAAGAATATTCAATAGCCTAATGAAAGCACCATCACAAACCTGTTGTAAGGACAAAATGAGAGTGTGTAAGCTGACTGCATGATTAATTTATTGTATTACTTCAGTTCTACAGCCCCAGCAACCTGGATGTGAACTTCCTATTTCTGGTTTGGATTTTACTCTGCAAGTGTTTGGAGGGCTGCAGAAAGTCATGGTAGGAGCATATGAATCACATAGTTGAAAGGGAAGTTCTGCTCTAAGTGTAGCTGTCCCAGTGATGCGGTGGCATGGAGACCAGACAGACCAAAACCAAAGCAGAAATAAAAGAAATGAGCTGAATCTTCTCAGAGATAACCATTTCTAGAGAAATTCAGACCAGCTGTTCCTTTGGATTCACATGCACAATTTGACAAATTCTTCAGAATAAGCAGCACTGGTCTCACTCACAATATCCGCAGCTGTGAGAGTAACTGAATATTAAGATGTGTTGCCTGGGCTCCAGAAGCAAGTTCACCCTTTCAAGTTACTTCTACCTAGTGTGAAAATGTGTATGTACCAAGGGAGCACATTCCTGTTCACTCTGCTCTATCACACTACATAACTACATAGAATGCAAGTGGAACACACAAAAAAGAGCAAGCCAAACCAGTCACAAAAATATCCCTCCAAACCTATGGCCCAAGGACTGAAAATTCTGAAAATTTGGCAAACCAAGGGGAACTTTTCTTGATTTATAAACAAATATGGAATATACAGGAATAAGTCATTATTATTTTGATAGGGTTAGTTTGGACTTCAGATCAACTGGAGCTTGTTTCAGGCATTTGACTTTTTTTCTTTGACAAAGATACCAGAAAAGCTGACACAGCATTATGAAAATAACAGATGACTATGACTTCACAAAGATCCTCTTTCCCAGTAAGCTGGCTACTTACTGGGAGGCTACTGACAATGGGGAAGTCCTAGCCTCTGTTTGTTTCATTAGTTTTTTTCTAGCTTCAGCCAACTAGGGTGGCTGTACATTAAGCTACTTCAGCATAAAAATGGATCAGGAGTGACACGAACAACAGCAGTAATGGGAAACTTTGAGAGTTTAAGTGTTTTGACTCAGCTATTTCTCTTAGCCAGGAGGGAGTTCCCACCTTATTTTGTGGTAGCCTCTCTTACCAGAGAGTTTCTTTTAGTACCGCTCTGCCTGACCAAGGGCCTGCCTGACCTCTGAGCAGGCCAGGACTGGTTTTGGTGGCCGGTTGGTGCAATGGTGTCCCTAAGCAGTGGTTGGGAGAGAGGATGCTCCTCTGGGCTTGTACTGGGGAACCACACAGGGCCTGAGTTCAGTATGGCTAAGCAATGCTGACCTGCTGAAACACCTCCTCTTTCACTTCCATTTCTGCTTATATGGCTCCAGTGCACCACTGTGTTTTACTTATTTTTCTGTCTTGCTCTGTCTGCTTCTCCTTTTCTTTTATCTCCCTCATGTCTTTGCTCCACTTGTTTTCTCTTCTTCACATTCAGTGTGTACCTCCTCTCTTCTCCAAAAATTGCTGTTACTACCCTCACTACCAGCACTCAGAGATCTTTGCCCTCCTTGAACACTGATCAATGTTATGAGCTTAACCACCGCAACAAACCTGGTGGATGAACTTAATCCCTGAACTTTTTTGTTTCTGTTCGCCATGCTATAGAAGGGAGTAGTTTGGGCATGGAGATCTAGGACTTGGCAGCTGTTCTTTACCTGGAAAGCTGTAGCAGCCAAACCTACACCATGCTAACACTACCTGCTAGGTCCAAAGCTAACATTGTGCTAAATCAGGATTTTAATCTGCAAAAACAAACACAACTGCAGAATCATCCAGCAAATAATTCGGTGTTCTCATTTTTCATGAAAAAGCATAGGAAACTGAAGAACAACACTCTGCCACCAAGCACAGCATGAAGCAAGATAAAGAGAAATGAGTAGTACTGGGCTGCTTTTCTGTATACAATTTCCTGGGGAAACCACGTAAAGCAAATTTGGATGCTATAAAATGTTTGGAGGGATAAAAATATCAGGCAATTTTTAGTTCCAAAAAGATGCCAATACTCTGAAACTTGACTATACCCTCAGTGCTTAAAAGTGGGTCTGCTGAGGTTCCATCTCTCCTCTTGATAACATGAGAGTAAAAGCTTTTCTGGCAGAAAAAAGAAGAAATGTTCCTCCTTCTAAAGCAGAAGTGCATATTTCACCTGATGCTGTAAATTGAGAGATCATGTGTTTGTATTAGCAACCTATGTCTTGATGTCATTAATCCTTCTATTCCCTTCCTATCCAATCTACTGGCAACCTTTCCAGGATAACCAAGATGACTGAAAAGTAGCTCTAACACTAACATCCCTTCATCATGCTTGTGTAAATAAATATATATAAAAAACTAAACAAAAAACAACCAAAGCTGAGAACAGGCATTAAATATCATTAATAAATATAGACTGCACTAGGACAACAAAAGAAAACTCATCCAGGAAAATTCCTGACATTAACTCTTCCTTTCATCTGTTTTGGCTTCTTAAAGGGAAAATGATAAGAAAACTAGTAGCTATCTTAATTTCTATTAGGTTATGGTTATTTTTAATCAAAACCAAAAGGCTAGTCAGTGCTGAAGGAGTATAAGATAGATCAGTTCTTCTTGAAGTGAAGAGTGTAGAATAAATTTGAGATGAATCAGGAAAAATTCATCTCACCTTTGTTTCCATTCTTTCTCCCTTCTTTCTCCCACTATCTTTGGGACACCTCTTCGGTGGCTGTAGGATGAAGAGGCAGAGAGCATGAGGAAGCTCAGACTTTGTTTAGCACCTTCCTTATGTGTTGGCATGGCATGCTGAGGTTGGATTTACAAAAGCTGCATCAACCCCCCACTCCACCCACATGGAGACTGTGCCCAGGGGAGGAGACAGCTGGTGGAGGAGGGTGGGAGAGCAGAGAGCTCCCGCCAGGAGCAGTGATGCATGGCACAGGGGGCCAGGGCACGAGGCTGAGCTGGAGTCAAGCTCACTCTGCCAAAGCTGGTGATAGAAACAGTTTAAAATGCTTTTCTTTAATACAGGCTTGATTGTTACATGGGCACATTGTGAATTTGTATCCCATTAGTTAATCGGTTTAAATGGATTGTACAATCTGAAGGAAACAAAGAGGCAGGTGTGGGCAAGACTGCAGGGTGCAAATCCATGGTACAGGCAGCTGATCCTGGAAGGGAGATTCACTTCTCCTCCTTTTCTCCCCTCCTCTGTGCCAGCACTCTGATGGCAGGGTGCTAAGCTAACCCCTTCATTTGGTGCCATGAATATTTTACTCGTTTTGTTCCATTGGGAAGCAAGGCACCCAGAGGATGCAGGGCGATCATTATTCTCAGCAATAGCAATCACATTATGAACAACCTGTCTTCTTGGGTCCACAGGGGCTATATTACAGGCAAATTTGTGTTACTTAGTTTTGGGTGTCCCCATAAAATCAGTAACTACTTAGCTTTCTTAAAGATCTTGGAATATAGTTCTAGGGTTGTTCAAAACTTAAAAGGAACTGTGTTTTTTACCTCTTTCTTGCCTACTTCCTTTATGCGACTCACTAACCTGGCTTAAACATTGATAATGGTTTAATTGCCTGCATACTACCTGTTCATGCTGCTTTAAAAATCACATCCTTCTTGGGTTTCCTGGATTAAAGTCTGCATAGCCCAAGTCTAGTCCTCAGAATAAGAAAGGGAAGGTTTGTTTTTTTTCTTTTATAGAAGACACATGGTATTAGAAGCAGGACAATTCTCAGGGACTCAAGCAGCCAAGGCTACACGAGAACAGCAGAAGTGCAGGGGGTTGCTGCTAATTCTGTTTGCTTGGATCCTGCTTCTCAAAAAGAATTACAATTTTATATGTGCTTAGCTGACACGTGTAAAACATCTGATGTGCAAAGCCAAGGTTTGTACATGCACATACATCTCTGTCGCATGAGGAAGTGAAGAGTTTACTGAGACATAAGGTTCATACCACATGCAAAGCTCACATTTCTGCAGTAGCTACAATGAAACTACCTTTATATATGACTTTCCCGTCTGCTTTGCAGGCTAGAAAGATAGAACAATATTGTCAAGAGTGGTTTGAAAGGTTTCAGAGCAAGAAATTTAATGCCAAAGGACTTAAGAATCACTATTGTACACAAAAAGCCTGACAAGTGCGTGTGGGTGGGAAGGAAAGTCAGCCTGTTCCGTATTCAAAATCAAGATCAAGAAGAGCGGAGTGATGGCTTGAGTGTGAGAAGGGGGTTACATTGCAAAGAACTGGGATAAGTGAGACAACAATAGCTGCAGTCAGTACAAATCAGTTCAGATATTAATCATCCCTGTATACTGCAAGGGCTGGGGAGGAAAGAGGCTGTTTATCCCTTGTTGCTTCTCCCTCCCAAACTGTCACCAGCTGCTCTGTCCTTGTGCTTTAGGGTCACAGCCCCTGCAGCCCCTTCTTCCTCCTCCCTTAGATTTTACCATGGGCTGCATTTTTCCAGGCACACCTTTTCATCTGTATCCCTCCACTCACACCCTGGTGCGAGTACCTAAGGAAATGCTACATGTCTTTGCTACCAGAGCCCCATTTGGTCTATCCCAGGCCCAACAGCCCCCCCCACCTCCTCTTAAAGTTGGGGTGCATTCACTATGGAATCCACTGCTATCTAGTATGCTCTTGAAATATGCTCTTAAAAATGTCCTTTGCTGTGTTGCCTATGAAAATCCAAAATGCAACAAATAAATGAAACCTTCAGCTTGCTGTGTCAATCAGTGTTGCCTCATTTGCTCTCTTATTTGATCATCTGTGTCCATCTTCTTCTCAGCTTCTACTTAATGGGACCAGGAAAAGATTTGTCTAAGCTCTCTGGTTGGTGCCGTGCGTAGCAGAAACCACATGAGGTGGCTGGGCACTACATCCATTAGACTCATAATAAGCAGAAATACAAAATCCAGTATCAAGAAACATTTGACCTGGGCTGTTTTGACTGATCTGTTGCAATAAGCAGTGCCTCAGCTGTTCTGGCTCTTTGCAGTTGTCTCAGAACATGAGTGCTCAGGCCCCGTATGCACTGGTAAAAATGTGAAGTATGCAAGTACAGCCCGTGTTATGAGTTAGCATTTGTTCAAGAAACAGTGAGTACACTCTTGTAATAATCAAATAATGACAGGTCACAGACTAAGAAGACATTCAGGGGGAAAACTAAAGTTTAGATTCTCGTCCCAACTTGCTTTTTCTCATGTTTCCTCCCCAGTCTCTAGAGTAGTTTTTTTCCTTTCCCCTCTCAAATGCTTTCTGCCCTGTATCATGCAGTTACACCATCTTCCTGGGGGGTGACATGGACATGTTCAAAACCTCCTGGTGACAGTAAGTAGAAACAAAACTTGAGAGAGCCTGTTCCTGTGAGCCAGCTGGCCATCATCACACAGGTACTGTGGGTGGAAAGCCCGCTGCATTTTCTGTGGTGAGTTTCTGCTCCCCTGCTTGCAGAGGATTTCCAGTATCTCCTCTGACAGAAACACAGTGTTGTGTTTGTCAATGTGAAATCCTCCACTCCCCTTTTCTCATCTATCATCAGTGATCTCTGCTGTGCCCAAAGCAAAACAAACCCCAGAGAATATTTTAAAATGCTGCTTTAGAGCACAGAAGTCTTTTGCAGTTCCTGATTGTCAAGTTCACAGTCAGGACGCAACCTATATTTGTGGCCAGTCCTCATCACTTCCTCAGCAGCTCCCCAGATACTTCTGAACATGCTGGGGCATGCTGGGGACCTGAGCAAGCCTACATGGTGCAGGGCTCTGTGGAGGTGCTCAGGCAGATGCCAGAAGCAGCCTGGCTCTTTAAAACCCATGTGTCCCTTTGCTGGAGAAGCTGGGGGGACTTCTCTGGGGGTGCTAGCAAAGAGCAGGGGCTCAGGGGCCACTGGCAGGGGAAGGGGAAGCAGAGGCTGAGCACTGGAGAAAGTGCAGGCTGCAAGCACCCAAGAGACACCAGAAGAGATGCCAGTGAGTGAAGCTTGCTTGAGGATGCCATACCAGATGTTTCAGAAGCTGGCTGTGATTTTAACAGCAGTTTTTATCAAGGTAGATCAGTTACTTCTAGCACAGCCCCGGTTTCTGGCTCTGCAGCTAACTCAGCTGATGTTTGTGCAGAGTGGGTATGCCACAAAGATACAATGACACAGAGTTACAGTGCGATGAAGACAGTGCCACCAGTGCTGGAATGATAACTAGGACTCCTCATCTTTAGGTCCATTGACCTCAATGTAATTCAGTCAATGCATATACCATGTATGGAGCTGGTGCACTTGGAGCCTTGTATCCCTACATGATGCTCCTCTGGAGGGTCACTATGCTGGGGGTAGGAGACACACAGAGGAAAGATCCTGAGATTAACAAGACATTTAGAGTTATCCAAATAGTACAAGGCAACATGGAAACTAAGTTCCCAGACCACATCTATTACCTGTCCCCAGTCTGCTTGAAGAAAGCAGTAAAACTGCAAGAACTAGCATCAGGTATGCTATTGTCTACTGAAACTGAAGATGACTGTAAACCTACAATGACCTGGTCTATTATCCTTTTCAAAGTATTTCTTCTTGGCTTTTCTTGTTAGCTGTCTAAATGCCCACTCCCTATGTTGATTTAGAGAGGTGTTCAGCAAGTCTTGCTGGGGTCAAAGCAGTCTTAGCAGTGTTTTGCATCCAAGCCAATGTCCCTTCCTCTAACATCATCACCCCAGGATTATTTCACAGCTAACAAAAGCCAAAAGCCTGAGACAAAATCGATGACAGCAGTCTCTCAGGCTAACATGGCCCAAGGGATTGGCAGCTGGGCACCGGCTGGCCTGTGCAGTGAGGAGTGGAAAGGTTTTCTCCCATAGGATGGCCCAGCGCCTGGGGCATCTCAGAGAATGTTCCTGCTGCATTAACAGAGGGGCTGGAGGCTTCATTGGCTCTACCCAGCGAGATTAGGCCTGCCACACTGCAGGGTGGTGCTGAGTGGGCAGTGGTCTTGGCTGATGACTCTTCTCCTGGGATGCAAACAGACAGCACCACATGTGCATGTCCAACCCTGTATGTGCTGTCAAGGATCTATTCGAGAAGGGATTAAATGCATCTGAAAACTGCAGCAGGGAGTCTACTACTCTCCTATGTAGAAAGGCCCTTTTGCCAAGTACTGTCAGGAGAGGCAATTACCTGCTCCTCACATGTCAAAAAAAGATCATCTACGTTGTGGTCCCTGCAAATTCATCCTTAGCACTTTCCTGCTGCTTTCCTCTCAGGTAATGTTTTCCCAGGGCAAAAGATTTTACTTCATTCCCTCTATTCTGCAGAAACAAAACATAACCAAAAGCATGATATAAACACTCAGGTCTCCTGTGTAAAGCTCTATTAAGCAGTGCTCCTGCTCAGGGCTGGGTGAATCACCCTGAGCAGGGCTGCTTCTAGTCACATGCTGTACGCACTTTAAAGAAAAATAGGAAATACCTGTGCTTCAGTCTTATAATAGTCGTGCTTGAATCAAAGCAGACGATTTGTAGCCAGGGTTGGGTTCACAAGAAAGGGTGAGGTTACTAGAAAATCATAATGATAAAGCTTCCTGTTTTTAAAGATGGATTTCAACAATGATTATTGCTGCCAACAGAGAAGGAAATGGATGCCTGCTAGCTGAAAAGCACCTTACTATTTCTCCTTGCATTTGTGTGCCAAAAAGTCATACAAACAAGTGATTTGTGCTGGAAATGAGAGAAGGCTTCCTTTCAGAGTTTTCAGCTACAGCAAAATTATTATACATTTCCAAAATTAAGGCTGCTCTGCTTTTTGCTGTTATGCAAACTTAAGGCTTTCTCCTTGGAAACGCAGAGTGCCCTTAAGAGCTAGAAGTGCTCAATGTCTTATGACTTTATTTTCTTTATATACACAATGATTAAAACAAAAGACAGCTGTTAATTTCAGGAAAAAAGCCGCTATGTAATAAATCTTTCGTGCCGCACCACAATAACTCTCCTCTTCAGGCAGATGCAATTTAGTGTAACAGTTGTCTGCATTCAGTACTACGTACCATAAGAAGATATTCTTTTATTTCTAAATATATGGGAAATCTGGCTACACGTTACAGAGCTACCTCTCATGTTATGGACCAAAAGTGAAATGTCACTTATTTTTTTTTCCTCTTAAGTGACACTTCACAAAGGCATAGTGTGCTTTCTGTGTCCTGAAATAAGCACCCATTGATCATTTTTCACCAATGTCATATACTTTTGTGATACAGATGACAGATTTTATGTTTGTTCCCATTTTGCTCTGAATTGCCTTGAGCCAGTTGACTAGAAGGGTCTGAATCATCTCTTTGCCACCAAGACTCACCTTGACCGTACTGGGAAGAGCAAGGCAGAATGAGGTGAAGCACTGAGTGTTTTCCTGGTTATCCAACCCAGTAACCATACTACTTTACTCCACATCAGAAGCGGCAAGAGCAAGCTGGCACATCATCAACTCCTCTTCCACCTGGCCATGAGCTGTCCCCATTGCAAACATCTGGTTTGCTTCCATGCCCCAGGAGCACTGGAGATGGGGCCTTTCCCACAGCCAGGCTGTCATGTGAAGCTTGGGCTTGCCCTTCCTGGGGAATTATTCTGCACTACGTGTGTTAGATTGAAGGGTAGCCATAAAACTGAGTGAACACTTGTCTGGAATAAGGTTGAATTGCATTCATTTACCCTGTTCTGGAGCAGAGTAGTTATTCATAATTAAGAAGAGCAGTTATAATAAAATCATCTTCTTTCAAAATGAGGCATTCACTATGGGACATATTCTTTAGTAGAAACTGTAGAAGTGTTTCTTCAGTCTATATTTTCACATATGAAGAGCATCCCCAGTTCATATCCTCAAGTCTCAGGGTGACTTGAACATCCAAAGCACTGTCAATACCATCAAGTGTCTCCCCAGTTGCAGGAGAATGCACACCCTCAGAAGGTCACAGCACCACAGAAAGGAATTCATAAAATAAGCTGTTGTGCTGCCACTGAATGACATGACACTTACCTGGACAAGTATGTTGTGGCAGAAGCAAGCCGAATTACATTGCAGTGCTTCGATACTGACTTTAAAATACTAGAATACAAAAGGGATCCTTCCTGGATGCATTAGCTTCTTGACAAAGCAAGCCTTGCTTTTTTTTTGAAGCACTGCTATGGAGAACAGAGCAGCAGAACAGAAATCATATAGCTAGAAAACACCGAGTCAGCCTGCTTGGTTTAATCATTTCTCAGACTCTGCAGGTAAGCTCCATGGATGTCTCTGTGGATTTTGAGGGAGGTAGGATCTTATATGCCAGGTCTTGTGGAGGATTTAGAAATCCTTTCTCTTGATTTTAACTGTACTATAGAAAGTGGTACATACAGTTCTTTATTGGTTCCCTCCTACACGTCTCTGTTCTTGGAGGCTGGTGATAAATTTGGAGTCACCTTGAATCTCTCTCTTTTTTTTTTTCTTTTTTTTTCCCCAGGGTATTTATTTTACAAGCAAGTAGGCAATTTGATACAAAGAGGGTACAACGACAGTAATTTGCAGAGATTTGATGTTTTAGAAATAGGGTACTTGTGAAATGGTGTGTGAATTCTGGATCATGTCTTCTGGAAAGTCAGTTCTGAAGTTCAGACTTGGAGCCAGGTGCACTTTTCAGACCACTTGCTGGGCTCAGCAGATAAGAAATATGGGAATGAATAAACCATTTAAGAAAAAATATAAAGAAATCCCAAGAAGTCTTTTTTAGATTCGTTTGCTTTTTGAAAAAATGCCTTCAAACTGGTAAAAATCAGATTGGCTTCCTAGAATATTCTGTGCATTTTGAATCTATTCCAGATTACGCCCTGCGTATTTGCATGGTAAAACTTTGCAAAACTCTCTATAGGAGACCTGCACTTCTGGTTTTGTATCTCAGCAGCTCATGTCCTGACTGTGGAGTTACCACGGATTCACATTTTGACAACTGGATAAGGGTCATTCATGAAGTTCTTGCCCCACTTGTACCATATATTGAATGCCTGGATTTGGTCAAGAAGTGCTCTTTTTCACATTGGGAGTACTTTGGAGCTATGGTCCTCTTGTCTGCAGTGGCAAATGGAAAAAAGTAAGGAAGGTACAGTTGAAGCATCTGCACTATTGGAGCAGTTCAGGGATTATGAGATAGATCATTTCAAGATGATGTGTTTTAGATTAGAAAGGGATGTGTGGCCAAATGTCTAAAAGACTGTGGGAACTATCAAGACAGCTTAAAGCAACATTTACCTGGTTATATCCCACATGCAGTCCACAAAAATGAAAGGATTCAGCAACTATTTATGAGCATGCCTATGCTGCTAAATAAAGGCAGAAGGAGGGAGAACACACAAGACTGGATGCTAATCCTCTGCCCTATTGCTAGCTCACTGCCTAATGCTGCCTTGGGCCACTCAACAAGAGAAATCTCCTCTGGAGGGGGCTATGGCTTGGCTTGGTGGTGGGAGAAGAGTCCCTGGACTTCCTTTATGCAGTAATAAAGATACAACATCTTGACCACATGGCCAGATTCTCCCATTCCTTGTAAACTAACCATATTTAAAACAAATGAAAATGAAAAGGTTAGTTTAGAACTCTTAAAATGATAAGTAAAACTGTAGTTCAGTCATGCAGGGAGTTAATCTCTTTTATTGAATACCACATAAAAATCCAGTTAGTCCGTGATGCAGAGAATTGATCTGAAGAAATGCACTCTGTTGATTTGGACCAGGTGATCTTCAGAAGGACTGGATGACCTTGAGACATTCTCTCTAACTTCAACCATTCTGTGATTCAAATGTCTATGAAAATTTCCAGAGGGTTACGTTTGTCCCAGAAAACATTGTGCCTCATCTGGTGTATGCTTGTCCATGTTACTCTAATTTTCCCCTGAGAGCTCCTGTCCTCACAGCTGGAATGACATGAACATAGAACCTAAAGAATGAGATAAACATCTTGCTGAGAACTGTGTCTAATTCAACAGAAATGCCATTTTATGCCCTGGTTATATCCGAATCACACCTAACTGCTGATGTATATTTCTGATATTGATCATCAAAGGACAGTGTTCAAGAGGCAAATGTGAACTGCAACTTTTCCTGTCAAAGTTAGTCAAAGTGTCAAAACAAAATAGCCAGCCTGCTTATTCTTATAAAAGTTTTGTTTCTCAGGGATGAGTCAGTAAACTGGATTATCTGTTGCACTCAGCACCGAACTCAGCTAAAGCTGACAATTCTCCCATTGCTACTACTTTGTTACCTCTGAACAACCTATAGCCATATTCTGCAGAAATGAACCAAGGGACTTTCAAACAAGACAGGCTTGTTATCTGCTCTGAACTTGTGGTCATGAACAGACACAAGTGAGCACCCCAAGACGCCAAACCTCATGGGAGAGAAAATAAAGACATTCACATAGTAATCAGTCTGTTATAGTGTTTTAATAGATCATGACCCTGGTTTAGAAAAGGAACCTTTCTACAGGCCAAGCACATCTTTAAATATGTACCTGGAGGTCAAGAAGTTTGTTGGGTTAACAGAGTAGTTTTGCTTCACAAGGAAACCTGGAAGGCCCTGGGGGAAGGTGGAGTGAGATTACATTTCTTAATAGTCTTATTTAATATAGCTGAAGAGAGATGAAAAAAACAAACAAACAAAAACAAAACAAAACTCAAACAAACAAAAATCCAACAAAAACCAACTAACCAAACAAAACCCCAGATGACCTAGCAAAAATATGAGGAACATAAGAGCAGTAGGATAAAATTTTACGCTGGGATCTTAGAACAGTTATACTGAAGACCATTGCACACCATTGACATGAACTGTATTTAACACAGTTTAGCTGGAATGAGACTACAGTTTGCCATGCACGCTCTGAGCTGTGAGAAGAACGACAGCACATTAACGTTCACTGCATCCCCCCTTTTCATATTCTTAGATATTTTACCATGAGTCTTTTACCCATGAAAGTAATTTTGTAGGTTTATAGGTTAGTTTGGTTTATATCCAAATGATCTTTGATAAAAGACACTTGTTTGTCTTTCAAGGGTGTAGAGCTAGCTGTTTAAGCTCCACAGTTTGGCTATACTTTTGAGAGATAGTTAATTTAGCATATTAGTAAAACTCATTGTATAGGAAGTACTGAACAGGCAGAGATTTCTCAGGCATTATGCAGAGTATGTTATGTGCAAGATTCGAAAACTGAGGGGTGATCACAACTTTAACTAGATGGAAAATAGCCCAGACTTCTCAGAAATGGGAGTGAAATGACCACCTAGCTAGCCCAGGCTGTATGTGTTGGTCTAAGCAAGAAACCCACAACAACCTAAAACAAAGGAAGAAATTGTCTGAGAAGGTCTCCACCAGGATTCCTGACACACTGCTCCTGTGTGGGCAATATGGAAACCAGGCTTATTTTGAAGTGGGACCAAATGAAAGAGAAGTGAAGCCCTGTGCTAAGGACAGTCTGAAGTTCTAGAAGGAATCGCCTTCATCTGTCACAAATTACAAGCTTAGTTTAGCACTTGGAAGTTTACTTGAGAGGTCAGTAAGTAAGGGACTCCTCCAAGTCATTTGCTACTTGGGATTAAGGAGGGAAATACTTGAAACTCCTGTCATAGACACCAGTTGCAAGTCCCTGCTAGGAGAAATTCAGCAAATTCTGTTGTTCCAAGCAGGAGTGTGACTGCATGAATCCTCATCTTTGGGCTATGAATTAAGCAAAGGATTGACATATGGCAAACAGAACATCATTTATGATCTTAACTTTAAAGTGCCCAGCGATAGATTCTCATCCAAATTTAATGCAAATCCCAAAGCTGCTAGAGCTGTATAAGCATTTACTTCACAAGGAATTAGTGGCAATGGGCACTGATTTTCAAGCAATGAGAATTTGGGGTATCTCCCTAGCTTGGACTTTGTTACAGATAATCATTTCTTTAAAAATATTTCATGTGTATATTATTTTGCAGCAAAACCAAAGCTCTCAAGCACTATTCAGATACTGAGCTTTTGAGCAATGAGCACTTTGATTTCTCTTCTGCTTTTAGCAGCCTCTGGGATTGCTTTTGCTTTCAGAGAGGCAAAGTTGACCAACTGTTGCAGCGTATTCAT
Source organism: Todus mexicanus (assembly GCA_013389965.1). NCBI lineage: Eukaryota > Metazoa > Chordata > Aves > Coraciiformes > Todidae > Todus > Todus mexicanus. Next base: position 39,427 of record WEIS01084482.1, read on the forward strand.
TCCCAGCAAGCAACCTGTTTTTAAAATTCAAGCAAACATGATTCTCCCCCAGTGTCTGTGAATTCCAGACATCCAGCTGGGTACTGCTGATAATGCAAAGGAACTGACAGCTACGTTCCAGCTGCCCCAATATGGAGTTAACTTCTCTGTTTCATAAAGAGAAAACCAGCCCTAAGTCTTGCTGGGGTCCCATGGGGGAGCTGGGTGATTTGGCATCAGAAATGGTATTTGGCATGGGTGAAAGTAGAACAGTAAGTGGTAAAGTAAGAGATCTTGCATTTTTGTGGCTGGAAAAAAAGCAATCAGCCTTTTCATGTCAAGTATGAAGCAGTCTACTTAAAGTTTCACGTGCAGTCTATTTCCTTTCCTTTCACATCCTTGTCTAGTATACTCTTCTAAACCAAAATAGGAATATTGAGGCTGGATGCACCACAGGGCATGACGAGAGGATGATTTCTGTGAATGTAGAATTACACCTTTCCAGCAGCGTCAGGCTCCAGCAGCAATACATATTCACGGATGTCACTCTGAGCATGTACAAATGTGGTTCTTTGTTCCATCAGCTGCTCTGCATGTGACAGGGGGCTGTTTCGGAAACAGGAGTTCCTTGTTTATGCTGCCCTGAGGATGAATGAGTATCTACTTAGTAAGATATCTTCACTTTGGAAGTCCAGCTGTTAAGCCATGATGAGTTAAAATTGACATGACCATTTTAAAAGAGCTATCAATTTTGTGATTGCGTTTTTGTCCCCTCTCTCCAGTTTTAGTGAGTAGTACAAGTCAGCCCTGATGTCCCTCAGTGCTTTGCATTTATAGTTGTGTGGAAACAGCAGCAGTTACTTATGTACACTCCTGCCTCCTTTCCTCTCTGTCTATTGATTGCTCGTCATAAGGCACCCAGAGAAAACCTGCTAATCATAATCTTCCCTGGGGATATCCATCCTTAAGAGCTAAGGAGGTTAGTGCTGGGGCTGCAGCATCCGTCAAATATATTTGTATCCTCAGTTTGCTGTGTTGAATCATTTTTCTATGTGAATTAACCCTTTATTTTTATATATATATTTATTTATATATTTTTTAAAGTTTCTGAAAAGGTGGGTTTCTGCATCACTTTTCTCCAGTCTGAGATCCCAGTGAAGGAATTTTTGCACGACCTGATTGCTTCTATTTCCTAATAATTACTTGTTAATTACTTTGTGCGAGTGAACATTTTATAATAATTACCACAGCGGTATCTAAGTGAATGCTTCCTCCCTGTAAGAAGCATGTAGGATATCTACAGTAACTGTGGGATAACTATAGTAACCATAGAATAACATCTGGTGTGTAGAAAGTTTTAAAATGGAGTACCAATGCAAGTTAGTGGGTTTAAATGATCTGCACATGACTTTTTTTAAAAGATGACTCAGCATACATTCAATCAAAAAAACCTTTTAGACCCAAACCCCAAGTTTTCCATGATCAATTTCATAAATGTTGCCTTTCCTTGTGACAAAGGACATTGTTTCCAGTGTAGTCTCTACTACTAAAGGAGTTGTAATGTTTTTCTAGTTTGGTACTTGCCATTAACACAACCAGATGAATTAAAGCAAACCAATCCATTGTCACAGTAAGTTCTAGAGGTAGCAGGTGATGCTGTGTGATGTTTCCACAGAACAAACACACTGCTGAAAAGCATAGAGAAATCCGGGGAAAACTGGCCAGGAGCCAGGGAATATGGCTATATGGACAGCTCTCCTTCCTACATTGGTTGATGGCTGCACCATAACCAGGGATTAGTCAGTGTTACCAGAACTGTGTGAGCTGCTCCTGCAGGGTGCGTAGCACAGTGGTGCCTCTTGTGCTAGAGCACTGAGGGACAAAAGAGGTGCAGCAGGCACTCAGAGCAGGAGAGCCGCCATCCGAGCCTGTGTTTAACCTACATATGAACTTTCCTACGAAGAAATGTTGTTTTGCAATTCCTCATCACCATTGCAGATGCTTGGTTCCTGTAGGGCAGAGAGAGGAAGTGGGATTTAGTGTCTGTGTCTCCAAAACGTGTTTGGCTGAAGAAAACATCTCTATGCTGCAGGCCGGTGGGTTTTTTCTCCTCCTCATAATCATTTTAAGCACGATGTAATCTGTGGTACAGAAGTACATCTACTTAGGTGCAGGGTAGTAGAGCTCTGACCATGAAAAAACTGCCCAAAGAAGTGGTTGAGTCACCATCCCTGGAGGTATTTTAGAGATGTGTAGATGTGGTGCTTAGGGACACGGTTTAGTGATAGACTAAGCAACGTTAGCTTTACGGTTGAACTCAAACGTCTTTTCCAACCTAAATGATTCTAGATGCTGTCTCTGCTGACATAGTCCGTTCAGATCTTTGACCCTAAATTAAGATTGCAACTTTCATGTCATTTGTTGAAATTTATTAACCATAATCTCATTTCTTTTCTTTTTCTTTCTGTTGTTGTTTTACCT